>MVJL01000607.1:0-234789 GCA_002156465.1 Macrocentrus cingulum | reverse complement strand
CCCCCCCCCCCCCCCCCGATTTTTCTTTTTCATTTTTTTTTTCTTCAAATCAATTGGTAATTTTTTATATCATTTCTCTCAACAGGAGTCTATTGCAGTACATTGATGAGGAGTTGTTGCTAAGGTATTGGCAGGTAACCTGTTCCCTTGCACCTTGCACTTTGGAAAAAAAAAATTTTTTTAACATTTTATTTGACATATGGAAAAAATATTTGGCCTTTTAAAAAGTATTATTCAGAGCATGAAAAAAAAAAAAATTTCATCAGCTTTTATTTATTATTTCTATTGTGCATGGTCATTGTATTGAATGTTTTAGTTTACTTGGATTTTAGAATGTCACAGCATGAGTTAATTTTTCGCCTAATTTGACAAACTCGTAATTCTATAGGCCTTGTACTTATCCGTGAAATAATGTCGATAAATAATCGTGTATTTTTGTTGAACAATTGAATAATCAGGCTTTGCTCAATGCTTGATATGAAATGAACAATTTAAAAACATTTTTTCCTCATTGAACAGTCACACTATATCTGACTAAGTATCCAATTTATTAATTAGAGGGTATTTTCGTCTAGCTTCCCGAGAAAAAAATTTTTCGAAATTTTTTCATGTTGGAAACATGGTTTTTTTTTGAAATAATACATTTGAAAAATCAATTATTCAAAATTTTTTCATGAGAATACCCCTGGTAAAGTAAAATTATTGCTTCATTGACTAAAATGCCCAAAAAAAAAGTTGATAAATGTGGTTTATAATTTTTTTTTCTTATATATAAAAATGAAGTAACAAAAGAGGTGATATTGCCCACTATAATTGGGCAATTGTACTAAAATTTGGGATGATGTCTTAAATGTTTCCAAGGTTGAGTGTGTGACATTGTCTTGTGTGTTCAGGGGAAGTGCAATGTCAATGATAGGCGGACATTGCGATCAGCTGTACTCGTTGCAGTAAGTACTCTGGACTTAGTTGTATTTTACGTTAAAAAAGAAAACAACGATTTCGAAAATAAACTCGAAAAATACATCACACTTGAAAAAAAAATTCGCGCTCTCTATTTTATATTTTTCATTCATCTTTCGCAATTTATACACAATAACTACTAAAATACCTTTACTTAATTCTTTTTAACATTTACTTGTGAATTAATTTGTTTTTTCTTCTTTTGCAGAGCAACCCTGCCGTTGGGTGAGTCATCGAGTGAGTGTGAGGTTCATCGAGGGTATTTTGCAAGTTTGGCAGGTAAATTCTATCCCAAATTATTCATTTCAATAATACATATACGATTGAAGATATATTTTTAAGTGAAAAAACAAAAAAAAAACATGACAGTGGAAAATTTCGATGAAAATTCTCTCGATTTTGAGAGAATTTTTTTTTTATTAGTCACGCATGTGAGCGCATGAGTTTTAAAAGCAATAATAATATAAATATATTTATTTATTATATTTTAAATAGTTAATTAAGTGTTTTAGTGAAGAAAAATGAGATTTTGTCGACATTATCCCTGTTGAAATCAATTTAAAAAATTCCCTTTGGCTTCTCTTGCTCAATATATCCTTTCTCTGTTTCATTTAATCTAACAAAACAAAATAAATAAAGCAGTAGCGTAAATAGTAGATTGGGTGTATAGGGTCACAAGCAAGTCCCAGGCGACACAGCTCTGTGGACGAGTTGTATGGCTTGGTGAGCGGTTCCTTGACTTTATCAACGCTCAATGGTCAACGTCAACGTTCATTATCCGACAGTGGACCTAGAGATGATTCTTCTCGGTACAATGGTAGGAGCACGCATCTTGAATTTAGAGCATGCTCTTAGATATGCACACAGTTTAACTATGTGTAATATAGCGTGTACAATATAGACTGTATATTTTTTTTCTTTTTTAACAGTCAATTAAGTCATTCAGTAGTTTCACATGGGTTTTTTGAGTTAATAAGTTGATAATGTTGGACTGTAGGTGATAAAGAAGTGTCGGGTAACGACGAGGGCGATGATATTGGACCGGATTTATTGTCCGACACACCTCCAGTTCCACCTCGAAGAAGGGATCGCAAGAGACATACTCCGCCAAGGCCGACGAGCAATGGATTACCTCCAACACCGAAAGTTCACATGGGAGCCTGTTTCTCCAAGGTATCACCCAATATAATTGTTTAATTATATTTTTAAAGCGCCATATCCCGTTTTTTATTTTATTTTACAAAAATCGCTCTTATGAGCATATTAAAAAAAAAAAGTGTTTAACGGTGACCTCGATATCTCTGGTTTTGATTATCAGAAATTCAAAAATAAGTCAGATGTTTTTAATATATAATATATAATCCCTAAAAATGGTATAAGAAAAAAATGGCAGAAGTAAAAACGATTTTTCATGATTTTTATCCTGATTTTGATAAATATATTTTTTTTTTCAAGGTATTTAATGGATGCCCACTGAGAATACACTGTACGGCAAGTTGGATTCATCCAGACACGAGAGATCAACATTTATTAATAGCCGCAGAAGAGGGAATTTATAATTTAAATCTTAATGAGATTCATGAAACGGCTATCGACCAATTGTATCCAAGACGTACAATATGGATGTATGTTATCAAAGACGTACTTATGTCCTTGTCTGGTAAGTGATTTACACTTGATTGAGATTTATTCTTGTTTTTCTTTTCATGTATTTTTATTTTATTCAATTCATTCTTTTATTTGTGTGTTTTTTTTTATAGGAAAAACTCCGCAATTGTATCGACATGATTTATTAGCAATGCAAAGCAAACAAACTCACAGGTTTTCCTTGCATATGAATAAAATACCTGAAAGACTGGTCCCAAGAAAATTTGCCCTTACGACAAAAGTTCCGGACACAAAAGGCTGCAGTAAATGTTGCGTTGGACGAAATCCATACAATGGGTATGAATTTTAATTAATTCATCTGTTATTTTCAATCAAATAGACATAAAAATATCACGTAAAGTTAATTTTTTTTTTCTAGGTACAAGTATTTATGCGGGGCAATGCCTGCGGGAATATTTTTAATGCAATGGTACGATCCATTGAATAAATTTATGTTGCTCAAGCACTTTGAATGCACTTTACCATCTCCGTTAAATGTTTTTGAGATGGTTATTACACCGGAGATGGAGTATCCAATGGTTTGTGTGTCAGTAAAGCAGGCATATCAGCAAAATAAGCTGAAACTTGACTTGATAAATATGAATTCAGGCGCCAGTTGGTTTCACAGTGATGAATTAGAAGATATTGATGGTTCAGCAACTGTTATTCCACGTCGGGAAAATCTTCAAGTTATTAATGTCACACAATTTGACAAGGATACTATTCTTGTTTGTTATGACAATGTTGTTAAATTTGTCACATTACAGGGAAAACCAAAATCCAGCAAAAAACAATTGTCCGAATTGCAATTTAATTTTCAGATTGAATCTATTATATATTTACCGGACAGTTTATTGGCATTTCATAAGCACGGTATGCAGGGAAGAAGCTATAAAAATGGTGATGTTACACAAGAAATTAGTGATCCAAGTCGTACATATAGACTACTTGGTTCTGATAAAGTTGTAATGCTTGAGAGTCACTTGGTTCATTCGGGAACATTAACAGAAACTGAGGGAGCAGATTTATATATTCTTGCTGGTCACGAAGCAAGTTATTAAATAATAAGAAATAAAACTATTTTGCCAATTAATATTACTAATAGTTAACAATGCTCTTTGAGCACAGAAAAAAAAAAAAATTAAAAAAAGGTCAAAAATTTTCGGTTATGAATTTTTCTATAAATTAAATGTATTAAAATATGTTATAAATCGAAAAATAGCAGTATCTTTCATGATAAAAGACATTTTGTTTTATAATTTATATTTTTCACATTTTAAAAGATATTTTTAATTAAATCGTTTACGTTAATTAGTGAAAATATGAGAAAATAAAGTTTAAATGTACTGGAAATATGCTTTTATTAGTGAAAATTCATGACTCAAAGTTTTTTTCACTTTTTCATATTTTTTTTTAGTGCTCAAAGAGTTTTGAAATGAAAGGATATATATATTTTTTTCGTGTTTCACTTACCAAATATTCATTCAAAATCATCATTGGGATAATGTGATAGAGTTGTAAAGACAAAAATCCCTTATGCTTTTTATTCTCCCATTTTTGCGAGCACTCGCGTCGCTCTATTTTGTATTTAAACGTATACTCTTCTTTTTTGCATTAGAAAAAAAGAAATCGAGATTAGATAAAAGAAGAAAGAATAGATTGTAAAGAGGATGATATTAATGATAGATAAAGGGAATGTGCCAGGGGCATGAGTAGTATAACTTTTTTTTAATTAGAAATTTCAATGTTATGTAAAATTTCAATTAGATATCCAAACGTGAGAGATTTAATTATTCTTTTATGTATATAAAGCCTTGTTCGATTAATATTATTAATGATAATAATTATTGTAAGAAATATTCGAAAAGAATTTTTCCAAAGTGACAATGAAGAAAAAAAAAAAACAATATTACTCAAAGTCATTTTCTTTTTTCTTTTTGTCATTATTATCTTGATTGATTTTTTTTTTCTTTTAATAAAAGTGAGAAGCTACTGAAAGTTGTTGAAGAAAAAAATTTTATGTCTCAAAATAATTGAGGCTAATGAACGTTTAAAAATTATTAAGAGAAAAATAATAGAATAATTTTAGTAAAAAATCGATATTCTTTTAAATGAAAGAGAAAAAAAACAGTATAATATTTAAAACTGTTTTATTGACAAATTTCATGAATAATAATAATAGAAAAAAAAATATTCTACTTACTTAAATTGTCTTCCCTTGCTTGAGAGATCGTTCTGAGTAAAATGACAGATAGAGAAAAAAAAAATCCATAGTGACTGACTTACTAAATTTGGAGCTGTGAATTTTTTCTCTAATAAAATTTCATTACTCGATTGTTTTTTTTTTTTTAATAAAATTGTCACGCAGAGTGAAATTGCACGGTTTCATATTTAGCGAGACAACATTTTGAGGTAAAAGTCAACGAGAATTAAAAAAAAAAAATATTTCAACTCTGTATATTAATTATTTATCTTTTACTAACATATCGTAGTAGCATGCAATAGTTCGCAAGATCTCATTGTCAATGTATAATTTTCTAAAAATCATTTTTTTAAAAAATTTTAATTGATTAGTATAATTTTTGTTTATTTATTTATTTTATATCGCGACAATAATTATATATTCTTTAAAGAAAGAAAAAACGAAAAAAGCAACTACTTTGGCAGCTTTTTCGGAATTTTTGCAGTAAAACTTATCTTATTCAATTATAATAAATGAAAAACAGCGAGAAAATGTACCTGTCTAAAAGATACGACCAGATTCAATGACTTTGCCTCAATATAAAAATTTCAATTTTTTTTTTAGATTAATTAACGGGGCAAAGTTGTAATTTATAAAAAGAAAAAAATTATAAAAGACAAACAGAGAGAATTAAATAAATATATATATTAAACACTATTTACTGCAAGGCTTAAAGCGAGAAATTTTTTGAAAGAAGAAATAAAAAAGAAATCAATTCCATATTTAAGTAGAATTTCTCATCATCGTAATAATGTTGATACGATTCTTAAATAATTTTGGTGAACAAAGGAAACTTATTCTTGCAATAATTAAAACAAAAAAAAATCTTTAAAGTATTATTTTAAATATATTAAGAAGCACATGGTTAAAACAAAATACCAAACGTATTCTCTTCATTTATAATTTTAATAATAATATTAGTAATTAGATGAAGAAGAAAGAACACCGAAGAAAAAAAAATGAGATTATTGTGTATGCGGGGGAAAATAAGTTGAATAATTGTTAAGAAAATCCAAGAAAAACTAATTATGGCATGCTAATAAAAAAAAATTAGGATATTACGTAAAGTAATCGAATAAATCACGCGTTTAAAACACTGATAATTGTATATAATGTGTATAACAATTATTTTGTTATGCTATATTGTCAGTTTTACCTTGCGTTTCTTCTTTTGTCACTGAAACGAAGAAAAAAAAAAAAGCAAATCCTTTTTTTCATTGTTGTGAATTTTTTATAAATACACAGTATTGCGAAAGAAATAATAATAATTATTTATTATAAGAATTAACCATTATTTATTTACTTATATATGTATACACACACGACTAGCCAAAATTTTATTGTAAATAGAAGTTCTCGTAATAAAAATGAAAACGTATCGTAACATGACAATTATATAAAATTTCAAATAATTCATTATTTTATATAGAAAAAAAATTTTTTTTTATATATATACGTAGTTATTTTACCGCTTGAAAATCAAAACAATAATCTTACTACACAATTTATATGAAAAAGTACGAAACAACAAAAAAAAAACATTAATACGTATAGAATGCACACAAATATTTTAACTTGCACTATTAAATAACTATTTCAACTATTCAGCTAATAACATTCATGGCAAACTCATCTATAATCGCAGAAAAAAAATTGTACTTTCTAGTTCAAAGTTTAAATTTTAATTTTGTGGAAGTTCTAGCGATTAAAAAAAAAACTATCAAATTTTTCAATCCGATCAATTAACAAATATTACATTTATAATTGTTTTTTTTTTTTTTAATTCAAATAATAATATTATTTTTATATGTTTGTATCCGTAGAAAAAAATGCAATTTTACCGCTAGAACTTGTTTGAAACAGAAATGATTTTGTGATCTGTCAAATTTGCGATTAAACAAAAGGTAGAATTATGTTTCAATTTGACTTTGCAGCTGACCAACCATTTTTTTAACCCATCCAGCCTGACTCTGACCCGCTGAAACGTCATTTCTTTCGTCAACCCCACTAATAGAACTAGTATTTATCTGTTCTCGCGTTGATGTAACTCCTTTTGACACTGTCACTCTCATGCACCTTGGATTATTAACGGCTTCAGTCTTATGTCTGATAACTCTAGAGTTAAATTTCAAACTATTAGGTTTATGTGCAATACTAGGCTTGAGGAGAAAATCTCTGGGCAGAGATAATTTTTGATTTGTCGCGTCGTATCGGGCTTTATTTCGTTTGACAGGAATTGGCGGTGGAACTTTGGCTTTTGTCACTGTACGACTAACTTTTTCACAACTAATATTTGATGGTAAAACAATTTCTTCAGCATCGCTAAATATTGCACTATCTCTAAAAGCATCGTCGGTCTCTGTATCAACATAATTTTCAATAGTTTCAAAGCATTTCTCATAAAATCCATCGCCATCACTGCCAATACGTTCGCGTCCTTTTTCTTGCTCATTTTCCCGACTGTTTATTTGATTTACCGACAAATCACTCACACAAGATTCCGGCCGTTTGGCCTCGAAAAAAAGAACCGATGGATCTGCGTAATCCGATTGGGCAATGCGAGCACCAAGGCCCGAACTGCCTTGCTTGTAGTAGAGCGGAGTTGACTGAAAGTTGGAAGCGCTGGCGGCAATACATCCAATCATCGGTTCATCGATGTCAGTTGACGATTCTCTCGTGATTTTCAGTTTATTTTTCTTCTTTTTCACCTTGCAATTGTTGCTGATAGCCCGGTTGTGCTTTGATCTGTCAAATTCTTCGGCGTATTCGAGTGTTTCTGCACTGGCAGTTGATCGCAATCCCTGCAATCGGCTGCCGGCTTTGGATAGAACATTTCGTAGCATCGCGCTGCCACTGGTAGCACGATAAATCTTGTGATCCGGATGAATTGTCGTGCCGGTAACTGGTGTATGTGTCAAAGTGTCTGTTAAATTGTCATCCAAAGCGTAAAAAAACGTTGATGACGATGTTGTTGAGCCTGAAATCGGAAATTTAGCTATTCTTCCCTCAGGCTGATAAGTTGATGCGTATCTTTCCATGTCTTCGAGATTTATTTCCGCTGGTTTATCCGAAGCTATTGTAAAGGGACGTTCACTTATTGGCTTGCCGTCACGCTGTAAAAATCTGGCTTTTGTAATCGTAGCAGTCGGTGGACTTGGACTTTGAAAACTTCGTGGTAAAGAGCCGCATTTTTGCGGCGATGTTGGCATACCCTCGCACAATTTTGTCAACCACACTGCCGGCTTTGTCGGACTATCACTGTTATTGCCCTCGGAGTGCGCCAAATTGTCCCAAACATTCTGCAAATTGTCGTAATTTCCAAGGTTGGTATCATCGTTTTTTTGTTGTTCTGTTGATTGCTCAGTTTTTTCAGCGCCATTGTCCGCTGGCACTTTCATCTCTGACTCTACACGGTCATCAGTCGATGAATGTTCTCTAATGCGTAATGCAGTTTTTATTATTTTACTTTCCGTGACGATACTTTGACGTTTGAACGCCTCAAACATCGTTCGCTTCTCGTAAACTCGGTTAGCTCTATTCTTTGAAGTCACGTCTGTCGTTTTGTCAACGTCAGTTCGTAGATTATTGTATTGCAATTGTAAAGTAGGGCTTTCTCGTGATTGTGAAGAAGAATGACTGTTCCAGGCATTGTTCGACCGCACTCGATGCTCATGTCGTGTTATTCGCGCCAAACGGTTAACTCTATTGTTTACATTGTTGTTGATATTGCTGCGTGATAGCTCAAACCTACCCTCGCCCACGTCACTGTCGTCCGATGTGTCGACTGCTCGATGGTGCTTGTTGAAGCGCTGTTGCTGGCGAACATTTGCCAAGCTGTTGGTTCGCTGCTTCTCGAGAAGTCGTTGAAACTCTTGGTTTTGCATTAGAATGTGGCCGACTATTTCCTCGACAGTTCTCACATGAGTTTTCTCACTGTTATTGTTGTCCTTCACGGTCGTTGGACTGTTTCGCCCCGGATGAGCGTCCAAAGTGTCGCTTTTGTTGAGGAAATTCCGAGTTTCCGGCTCGACTGGCGCCGCGGGAAGTGAAGCAGCCTCCGCGCTTGATAGAACTGTTGCTTGTTCATCGTCTGATTGATTTAACGAGACATAGGACTGAAAGCCGGGCTCGGATTTTCGCCGCCAGTTTGTAAAACGATCCTTCACACGGCACGCTCGACCATCCAGCGATCTATTGAGACTTTGATCGCGGCTGCGGCTTGACTCGTCAACTGATTGACTCTTGCGTGAAGTTGTTGGGGAATTCTCGGCTGTTGGTGTTGTTGTAACACTCTCTGATTTGTTGGAGAATTTTTTTTTCTGGCGCAATCCAGCCTCAGATCTTCGGCGCTCTTTTTCTTGCTTACGCCGCTCAAGATATTCCGGTGGTGATGAATATTGCTTCTTTGCTAAAGCACGGTCACTCGATACTGCATCGTCGTCGTGATGTGATTGACCAAGCTGCAACACCAATTGCCTGGCATGACTCGGAATAACCGCATTGTAATTCTCCAACATTACTCGTTTTATCTGCAATGTCCATTCCCTTTTTTGTTCCAAATTGCGAGCCTTCAGGGGGAAGCATCAAACATTTCATCAGTCCCTGTGATTAATCAGAGTGCTCGAAAGATAGAGAGAGAAAGAGACAGAGAGAGAAAAAAATTTTTATTATACCTGTAGCGTGTACTGCAGACGTGGATTGTCAAAAGGGATCACGTGAAAGCTGCATGGCTCTCCAGGAATACTCTCAATCAGCATTAAGTTTGAGCACTTTAACACAAAATTTACGATTTAAAAATTTTAAGAGATAAGTAAACGGCTTTATAAGGAGGTTACAGTTGGGATTAAAAAAAAAAAATCATTTTTTTTCTTGCATTTTCAGAATGTACGAGTATTTTGAATTTAGCAATGCGATAAAAAGGTTATTTGAATACGTACCATAATATGAGCTTTATAGACCAGCAACCCATCCTCCTTTTTCTTCGTCAACAGGAGCATTCGATCAAAGAGAAATGCGTGCCTGGGAGCCTTGGCCCCCCTCATCCGAAAGCGTCCCTCGGCCACCAACTCGCCGCTGGTCGTGAGATCGGGCCCGGGCCATCCGTAGAGCAACGACTGAATTTCCTGCACACGTACTGCATGCTCATGTCGCCGCTTCATCGCATTAATGTGCTTGGCAATTCCAGTCATAGTCTCCAAAGCTTCCTCAATGGCATTTCTGCCCTCTCCCGTGGACAGTTGCTTCTGCTGGGCCTCAAACTCCTTGGCCAAATTCTCCAGCAGCAAGTGATACTTGAGAATTCGTTGGACGGGTTTGAGAAGAAAGGATCCAAGAGGCAGAGCATGGCCCAGCGCTGCTTGACGCTCGCGAAAAGCTTTTGCCGTGTCTTCTCGACCCATCAAATCAGTAAGTATTGACACTGTTCTTGGATAATTTGTACAGTACTCGGTATATACTTTAAATCCTGAATTGTGTTTTGTAAAGGTCTGAGCAACGCTGATGGCATCCAAACCGCAGGCCTCAATTTCCTTGAGAAATTCGCGATTGAATTGAAAGATATCTTGAATATTGCTGAACAAATGGCTCAGCTCAAGTTGCTGCAATACTGCTTTAGGATCATCGCGCCAAAAAATAAGATAACCTCCAATGACCTGGCGCAGATGCTCGACATAAATTGCCTCAGTGTCGACAATCTCGAGTAGAACTCTTTCAACAGCATTGCGCTCAGGATCGCAATAACGCGCGCGATGAAATGCTACTGGGGAATTTTCGACATTAGTGTTTCTACGCTGATTAACAGTGTCGCGAACACGACAGCTTGCCTCGGAAGTTGTCACCACACCGCTGTCGGCAGATCCTGCACGTCGGAAAAACTAGTTAAAGAGTTGTTGTTGTTGTTGAACGTGAAAATCATGATCAAACGTAAAATATAGAAAAATAACTGACCTTGAGAGCTAGCGCAAGTATCGGCCAGTGACTCGACCGACGCCAAATACGGATTATTAGCGGAACAAGCATTTCCTTGATTGCTGCATCCACTTGAGGACGTGCTCGAGGCAATTGAGCTGCCGGAGAGTGGTCTGTCTAGGTGTTTATGCCGCCTCCCATACTCAGGCATCAGTCCACCCGTCATTTCACGTCGATAAATCGAGTTTTCATTGCTGCCACTTCTCATCGATGTGGTCTCGTTGTCTCTGTCAGTGTTGCAAACAGTTATTTCAACCCGGCTGCATGCTGGCTTATTTGCGCCGGCTTCTTCAGAGTCAGGCCGCGCGTGATTCTCCGGCTGCATGGTCACGGCTGGTTCTGGTGAGTTGGCACAGATGTGACCGAATATGGAGTTTCGCTGAGAATGCGCGACCAGGCTCAGGCGTTTTTGAATCGACACGGGTATGCGCTCGCCGTTGCTGCCCTTTCGTGCCAGCTCATCAAACATACCAAGCAACTGAGGCACCAAGTCTGTTGATGTGCCTGTAAAAAAAACATATTCTTCAATCGTCAAATTGAGCGTATAAATGCGTAGAACTTTTCTTTTTTCTCAGAATTATTCGGATGTTTTTCAAGAGCGGAGCGCGCGAGGGCTCTCGCACTTCCGCAAATAATGTAAACTAGTGTATAGCATAGCATAATGAGAAACAGACTTGCCAGTGGCAAAATATTTCCCTGGTAAGCTGTGTGTATACATGCAGAGTCTCCGTAACTCCTCGACTGAGCAGCACACGACTCGCACATGCAACACACGGCACACATAGGATCATTGAACCCGGAGTGCAATAGCTCCTTGTGTTCTTTCTCTTTTCCATTCGATATATTAATTTTGTTTTTTGTTTAAAGGCGGTATACGACATCTAGATTGAAATATTTAAAAGGGCTCTGCGTCTATTTACGGCTGAATTATTTTCACAAATGTGACTTTAATGCTGCTACTGGTGCTTGCAGTGGAGAAGCGTGAGTTGGATTGAAATATAGAGTTGAGATCGAAAATAGTGTAGGATATTTTAGTGGATGTTAGTAGCAGCAGCCCCTTGTGTGACTAGCGCGCCAGGCAAACAACCTCTCATGCCTTGTGTATGTGTCATATTTACTAGAGAAAATTTCTCTTGTCTAGTTATATAGTTTAATCTATTCCAGACGAGCAATCGCGCGCCTCTGCTTGATCGTTTAGCCGGCATATCAATTACTATTCATAGCTTACAACGACTTGGGCGCCAAATAAACACTCGATGTGCATATGTACCGACTCCAGATAGGCCCTCAGACCTTGCGCAACCTCTCATACATATTTTCAAGCATTCCAGTGGCTTATCTCTTTGTCTCACTCGATGTAAAAAAACTTTTTCGGCTTATCTTCACTCTTAAAGGCGTAGAAAATTTTTTTTTTTTTTTTTCAATTTATCTCCAAGTGGTTTTAGGATTTATTTTTTTTTGTTCGTCTTTTTCCTCCTCTCACTTTGACTGTTACATTACCTAACTAATTTACTCGTATGATTTTTTGTTTCTTACTTAATTCCTCGTTAAACTACTTATTTTACTGTCTTCCGTGATGTAACTGGTGATTTGTCACCGCGCGCGATAGTTTACCAAGTTTCTCACAATTTCTACATGTGTGTGGCTCTATAATAAAAAAAAATTTCTCCTCAGTGAGCCAACAACTAACGGGTAAGAAAAAAAAATGAAGAAATTCACGACGAGTGCGGGTGTAATTGAATGGTTAAGAAATTCCATGCGCGGAATTTGCGTTCCAGAGTGTGAATCACCGCTGGCGTAACATTATGTGGAAAACCTAGTGTTTTTTTTTTTGGAGAAAAAATATTTTTTTGTCTGATGAATTGAATACGAAATGAAGAATGTTTAGTGAGTACGTACAGACGCGGTTTTAAAGCGATGACAGTTGCGCATGTTCCATATTAGAAAATACTTCTCGCACTTTCACTCACATTTTAATTATTTTACAGACATTTTATGCCAATATTAAATTGGTGTACATGTGCACACGTTAAATCTACGATGAGGATTTTTAGTTGGAGTTGAATGTCTGTGTATTTTCGAAGCAACAGGTAGACACTGGCACGCGCACGGCACTGCACAGCCTGAATCATAGCCGAAAGAACTCTAGAATGACTGTGCTATTACTGCAGCAATCATTCGAGGTTTGCCAGAGCGTATACTATACCGCGGAGAGAATGGAAGGAGCTGAGAACTACCAGGCACATTCATCATCGCGATTAATGATGAAGCAACGAGGCATGTTAGCTCGTGATGACTCATTGGCTATGCGCACGAATCAGTGGCTAATCAACGACTGCACTAGCTGATCTAGAACAGCGAAAATGGACCAGAAAAATCAGGCCGGCTTTGTTGTCATTTTTTAAGGTAAGGTTAAATTAAAGTTTATCCCTATTCTTATGATAATCCACATTTTTGTATTTTTTTTTTTTTCGTCAGATGAATTCCAACGGCTGAAGGATCGTCTGTTAAAGGTGCAGCAAGTTTATAGCACTTTTTCAATCAAACAACGTCATGTAAATGGTAAAAAAAACATTTTTATCAGAGAAGTGGACTCTTAAAAACTCGAGTACTTAATCTTAACGGGCTTAAGAGTTTTTTTACTTGAAAAAAAAAAAAGGTATAAATTAAGACACGACAATTAGGAAACATTGTTTAAAGTTGAAAAAAAGTTAAACGGAGTTATTCGATAATTTAATATTTTATTTTTCTAAAAAAAAAAAAATTGTTTCTTCAATTTTTTTTTGGCATTGGTAATATCCAACTAGAGGGAATTGAAATTTTTTTACAGATATTTTTATTAAATCAAAAACATGCATTAAATTTCATGATTAAAATTTTTCAGCATAGATTTGAATTATTTATGGAAATTTAACTAATTTTTTTTTTAAGAATGAGCGGAAATTTTACTGATCGATCAAAGAGATAATTTGGAACTGACGTACAAATTTTTATCGATTTCTGTTGACGTCACGCCAGTACAATTTTAAAAACATTTTGAAACAGTAGCCAAGTGTCATGTTCATGGAGTTCCCTTATAAACTTAAGATTGAGGCCTCTGAAAAGGACATTGATACAATAATAACGTGTTTCTCGCGGGGGGATTTTTTTTCCCCGGATCAAGTGTCAGACTTACAAGTTGAGAATAATTAGCAGTTGGTTGCTTGAACATATCAGTTAATAAGATTTTTTTTTCGTGTTGGAGCGCGTACTCCGAAAGTGGAATGCATCAATGTGGCGCCACTCTCAGCGTCGAATGCTCTCTCTTCTGTCTCGGATATCCGACGGCGGATCGTTTTTCTTTGGTGAAACGGCGCCTCGCGCGTTTCGCATCTTTGTACATACATCTCCAACAACATCAGTACAGATCCCCACACAAGACATATGTATACGCACCCAGTTTTCCGTTATACGCCATAAAATCCCGCGGATTTTCCAGTATATACCTCTGGTCGTTGACAACCTAAATAAATCGAGCTGCTCAGCGTGAACCTGCGTGATTGGCCTGATTAAACTCACACTGAGCATCGTATCGATCTTATCAGCAGTGTATTATCCGCTTTGATAAAGCCTCAAGCAGTCCAAGGCGTCGCATGACTCTGTCAGTTTAGATTTACAGTATTTATTCAATGATTCCATTAGTTGCGAGCAGCAGAAGGTGTCGAGATAACGGTTTTTTATCATATCACGATAGCAATTGATACCCCAATGTCTGTAAAGCATTGAAAAATACCATTTTACTCAAAGTAACCATTATTTCCAAATTCTCCAAAATTTTTTTTAATCAACATGGCATGAATTATATCAGTATAATGCCAAATGAACAGTCATGTAAAGTAATATTAAATATTTTGTTTAGCTACAATGTTTTTTTTACAGTTAGTTTAGAGTCTCAAGAATAGCCAGAAAAATCTACAACCCCTTAGCGTCATTTTAAAGACCATCGCACACCCTCTGAACTCCACGTTCATCGGAAATAATTATATTCTGATTTAATTGATATAATATATAGGATAAAATGAATCGAATATTTTTTCCACAGGTTGCAGCAGCATCACTGCAGCCCTCGCACTTGACGTAGCATAAAATAGGGCCGCGATCTAATTCCCAAGCGACACATCAGGGTGCGGCCCCTGGATCCCATCATAGACAAGCAGCAACACGAGCAGATGATAGAGAAAAACGGGGCTTGTCGCTAGAAAACCAGCAGCAGCTGATCATCTCCCAACTGTCCTGGGGCTCTGGAGCACAACAATGCACACTCACGTGTAGCACGTGGCTCTCTCACACGGCCTGCATTCACCCAAGTGGACTAACTTCTTCCACATTTAATACCCAACGCACACACACACCTACGTACGTCAGTCGCGGCTTATAATAGAACGAGATGGTGTTTCAAGCTTGACTAAGCCATGAACAGGCCTCTATTCTCTCTTCAGAAAGTGCACCTACGCCAATGGCAGGCTTACAAGAATTAGACTGGCAGAGAGACACGAGCCAACGCGGAGGAAAGCGCGTGGGAGGCGGCGTTGATACTTGGACCTGTATGGAATTCTTGTTCTCAATCTTGAGAGCAGACATAAATTGTCCACCTATTTCTACACATTGCCGCTTTCATACAATGTGTCTAATTAATCGGTAATTCGTGTGGCATCAGCTTTGATAAATCCAGTGTGCTCTTCTCGGCCTGACTGAAGAAAATAAAAATTGACTGCACACTTTGCTTGGGAAAAACCGGATTCAGACATGTTGCGCTCTGCCAGAGCGAGATCGTTTACGTTTGACCTTATATGTAAAAGGATGATGTGTTAGAGCTACCTGCAATTGTTGTATCCAAGTATCTAAGATGCTCTAATGCCTCCAGTGTGTCTCCAATGATATTTACACTTGCGATGCGCGAGCGTTGATCAATCTGGCCCATCGTCCTATACGGTCGACGAACTATGGCGATAACTTGTCATGTCTCTCGCTGCTCTACCCGCGTTTTTCGAATATTACTGTATACTCTATACTATGTATGCGTGTGGATATTTTACTTGGAAGAACGAGAGATGCATGAATGCATATCCCGCGCACATGATCAGCATCCGGCAGAGCCGGCACTTTTTTTCGCACCCTTTTTATCGCTTGAATATCCTCCAGCGCAAACTCTACAACCTATCAGCTCCCTGTGTTGTCTTTTTTTTTTCTTCTCCTTTTTTTGTTTCACTACGACTGTGACCACTTGAATGGCGTTGTATCCCCGCGGGTTTATGAATAGTTAATGATCGTGACGAGTTGATTTGAAGGTTTTCCTTTTTTTAGTGGAGAAATTTCGATTGACCATGGGTAATTAAGGATGATGGTAATTGTGGTGAAAATGCGTGTAGTCAATTGTTAATGCAATGAGTGGTTAGGAAGATATGTGCTAACTCACCGAAAAAATCCTCCCATGTGACGGATCCATCCGAGTCAGTTGCACTACTTGCTCCAACCTCACTTCCCATGGTTCTGTGAATTATTTATTAATCCAGAGTATGAAAAAAAATCCACTGTATACATTCCACGAGCGTTGGTTGTGCCAGCGAGACCGGCATGTCATCGGCACGAGCGCGCGGGACTGACTGAAAGTTCTTTGACTGTGCTGCTATTGCTGCTGCAGAGCGAAGCACTCGAAAACGACGAAAGCGCAACTCTCTTTGCTTCACGACCGCAGTACGGTCCCACACATGATCTACATTTATATACATACTTTGAAGAGAAAAGTTGAGTGTCCTGGGCCTTTAGAAATTCGATCAACGGTTTCAACTGTATAATAAGTCGTCGCGAATTTTTTTCTTCCTTTTTTTCAACTCTCCAAAGTCCATACACGCGTTTTCGTCGGTCTTTCACTTATTTCCGAGTATTCTAAAAATAGACTTTCATGCAGGGGAACCGTAAAAATATGGGACGCACGGTATACAAGAAGCGATAGAAAGGCCCGTGACAGAGAGGAAAGGGTTTTTTTTTTTCAATTATTTTCACACACATTTTTGAGTTTTATTTTATTTACACTGAACGACCATGTGCCATTATAGGTAGTGTAGATATATTGACGAAAAACAATGCGAATACAATGTAGAAATATCCACGAGACTGATTAGTATACAGTAATGCAGCGGTTTACATTGATAAGCATCGTATATAATGATTTATTTCACGCAAATTTGTTCGATATAAATTCGTTTTCTGTTTATTTTTCACACGTCTCTTTTAGGAAGTAAATTTTTTATGTATTAATTTTTTTTTCAACGTTACACAATAACAGTGAGATCGCGTAAATTGATTTATAATGAAAAATGAAAATTAATTTTAAAAAATTTGTTTTATCTTATATAAAGTGATTTTATGAATTAATAATCAAAATTTATACAGAATAAAAAAAATAAATCATACATAATTCATTCATGTACGATAAATAATTCTTCGTATGAAAATAAATCACAACTGTTTAAAGGTGGGGTAGATAGATCCAGAGAGAGAGAAAGAGAATGAGTGAATCTTGAGAATTTTCATCGAAAATTCTCTACTAATAATTATTGATATTTATGTCGTATTTTCTGTATCGTAAAGTACGTAAGTAGATCAATCTTAATATTGAAAAATTGGAAGAGAATCTCTTAAAATTGATTTTTCTTTTCACACTGCAAGTGTGTAAATATTATCAATTCGAGTGAAATGCTGCTTGATAGCACATGATGTTGTATATACAAACACACTCGCTGTTGCGCGAAAAAAAAAACAGTCTTATAGAAGTTGGCGAAACAATAGTCTCAGTTACATTGGATTATTATTATCCTACTAAGAGAATCGTACTCTTAACCTAGAGACATTTTAAATACATGAGGCGAAAAATACAACGTAATACTAACAATACTATATTGCAATGTGTATCTCAATATTTTCACTAGTAACAACCAAGTGTTTTTTTCCCCGTATTATTTCAGTCCTAGTTAATAATAATTGATTATTTGAAACGCATTTCAAAATTTTATTGAGTGATGAACGGTTTTTATTTAATTTCGCGGGTGTTTTTTTTTTTTACTTACGTTTAAGAAGTGCAACACGCGAACGCGTCAACCGCGGAGAGACAGTGGAAGATTTTACTAGCGTTATTTTATTGCGCTTGAGTTGAGACACTTCTTCCATTGCCGGTGTCATCCACTTGACTCTCAGTTCATTACTGTAAATAAATGCGAGTAAAATGAATAAAAAGCTCAGTTAGACTCATAAATAAACACATCCATCATGAAATTTACTAGACTTACTCGTTTGATTTAGATTTTTGTCTGTAGGCACCACATTGACGATCTTTCATGCGCTGCAGCACTTGCAGCATGGCGTATGTGGGCAAAGAGGGTGGCGGGGGCGACGGTGGTGGCGTCAAGGGTGAATTACTTGGCTGGACACTGACTTTAGCGAGTTTGTCTGGATGACGAGCTAAAACCTCCTCCCAAATGAAGCCCTTGATCTCCACCAGTGCCGGGCTTTTTCTCGTTATTCGACCGTTTACGGGTTTGCAGGGTTTGCGCTCACGCAAATACGGCATTTTTGCCGGTATTCCACAGGAAATATTTTCATCGGCGATTTTTTTACACGCCACACCGTTTGACAGTCTTCGATCCGCCCTGGCGCCAGGCTGGAAGAGATTTCGAAGGTATGTGTAGTTTGGCTTTGCCTCAAACTCTAGCGAGGCAATGTACTTCATGTAGGCCGTTATTGAGGCTGTAAAAAATTTTTTTTTGTATTTTAATACGATTCAATATTGAAAATAAATTTTGCTGATGGGAAAAAAATTACCCGGCGGTCTACTGGATTCAGGGAAGCACTGACGCATAAAGCTTGGAATATCCGATAGGAGACTCTCTTTCTGCGCGTGAATTTCTTCTGGATTCGCAGACTTCATCTCTCCCTCCGGTTTCTCCCAGGGCAATCGACCGCAGAGCCACTGCAGGATATTGTAGCCCAGTGTTTCCATGTCACCACGTCTTGAGTGAGCTAAATTACGATGTTTATTAATTTTCCTAGTTGAAAAACTAATTATTTCATGTTTCAGATAATACGTACTGCCATGATGCGCATCGCGAGACGTAAACTCCAAGGTTCCCTCGTGTGCTCGTCGTTCGTCGTGTATAAACGGCTTGTGCACGCCGGCTCTGGTGCGAAATCGATACGCCAGTCCAAAGTCGACGAGGTAAGCGCGAGGGTTATCAGACATATTTTCTCCATTCACCTCGAGCACGATGTTGGAGCCCTTGACGTCCGCGTGAGCGTATCCGTGACTGTGGATATACTCCAGTGTATCCAGCTAGTCGACAAAAAAAGAGTTAGAATATTTACCAAATTAATTTGACCGTTTTGTGCGTCAAAGTCAAAAGAGTGTATCGAAAAAATGATCTTTAAATTCAAATATTTGTTAAACTACTGGAAATAGGTATTTTTCTGTAGAGACCTTTTTTGTAGAGAATTTCATTAGCTACAAAAAAGATATCTTACAAAATTTCTCCAACTTGCATTCTTATCAAGATATTAGCAAGTTAGTTGTTCTTAAATTGGTTTTAGATACGCGATTTCGTTTTTATTTACCATTTGATGAGCCAAATTATTGACGAGTTTTGTCGGCAATTTCCGCCCTTGGGAGAGGAATAATTTCCCTACATCCACTCCGTAACGTGGTATAACTAGAAATCTAAATCTGTCGCCTTGGTACACGTGTGATCCTGAGCCTTCGTACGTTGGAATGCCTATTCGGCTCAATTGTTGCGATTTACACCAACTGTCGACTGTTAAAGGAACATATATTGTTATTAGCTGTTGGATATCTTTTAATAGTATTTTTTTCAACATACTCATCTGCTGACGTGCTACTCGAAGGTAAAAATTCATCTCGACAAACAGTGGGCCATTGTGGTGTGGCTCAATTTTTATGACATATTTCGCATCTTGTCCAACATTTCGACTGGTATCGTCTGACGCTGTGAATATAAATAAGTATTAATTATTTAGTTTCATTGATATTTTTGTTGTCTTTTGAGGTTAGTTACCTAGATATATGTCTCCAAAGCTACCACCGCCCAATCGAGGCCCCAATTTCCACTGTTTATGCGTTATATCAGTCAAAATTTCTCCGGATGGCAGACGACTAGGCAATCGACATCCTGGTGCAGCCACTCGCTTCAATAAACAATCTTCTGCTCGTCTTGGAGCCATTGTTTAATCTTTCACTAACCACTGGATTTTCATTGATGATTGCGGTAAATTTCACAATATTTATCCCTGAGCTGTCGCCGATATTTTTATTTGATTTTTAGGTATTGATAATTAGTGTTTTCATAACCAAGAACGGAAGTATTGTTATTGAATATAGAGTTACTCTCTAATTATATTGAAATATAAATATTAAATATTTTTATTGATTGATTGTGGTTTGAAATACGCGAGTTTTAATAAATATCAGTGTTGGATAAGAATATTGTTTAAAATATTTGTTTTTATATCAGATCGAATGTTTATATCGGTGAAAAACAATTTTGAATTAAGTAACACAGCTTGATACAAAGAAATCAATGAATATTGTTTCAAAACTTTACGTGTTTTCAATTGTAATGTTGAATATCGTTCTATTTACGTAGTTTTTCGTCTACTACTCAATTGTTTTACAACGATTTTTATTCACTTAACATATCACACACACCACAAAGTGCCATTTTTTATGAAACTGGAAAAGTAAAATATATATATATATATATATATATGCCCTAGAATTTCGCCGTCGTCGAATACTGATTGAGCGCGAGAGTGTGTGTGTTATACACGGTGCTTTTTTTTACCGACTCTATCATTCAAGGTAAGGACTTCTAGTCTTTTTGAATAGGTGGCGCGAGCGGTAAAATTCTTGAGGTCATCCCCAGTCGTGGAAAAAGTTGATGGTTGCCGACGAGCAAAAGTGAGCGAAAGTACAATTATCTCAGCGGCATTATAAATTGTGTCGATATTATTAATTTTAGTTATTTAATTGTTTCCACGATTATTCAACAATGATACAAGATTTTTTAACTGTAGTTTAACCATGGTTATTTGTATTTTATCCATGTAATTATGAATCAATTGAGCTGTCGTGTTTTTTAGTGGTTAGGTTGACATCCGCCTCCATTAAGCTGCTGCTGGCTTGGCATTGATCATCGCACAAATTTTGTGAGTATTTCAGCGATTTATCTTAAAATTTCTTGCGTACTCGATCAATACTGTTGGCTGGGTATTTACGAAATAAATTATTAAAACCGTTAATTGATGGAAGTTTATGTTCTCGAGTGTTCACGTCACGATATCGCCATGATTTCGAGGGATATTTTAATTTTTCCATTTTCCTGTCATATCTCGATGGTTTGATCGTGATTGATTGTTGCAGATTTGAGCATAATAACGATGTCTTATCCTGGACAGTCGCCGATGGGGATTCCAGGCATGCCTGGAATGCCCGGAATGCCATATATGGTTGGAGCACCTCCACCGATGCTCGGAGGTGTTATGCCTATGCCTCATGTAAGTTAAAAATGAAAAAGATTTATGTTTTTTACCCCATTAGCAAGCATACTCTGATAATTATGTTTTTAATATTGTAGATGATTCCTACGCCAGTTTCTGCCATGCAAACTTCAGCTCCAGCTGTTCGATATAATCGAAATCAGCCTCGGCACGAGGTTCCACGACGCCGAGAGCGTGAAACTGGTCCTCCAGTCACGGTTTTTGTTGGGAATATTATGGATAGAGCTCCTGATGTTATGATTCGACACATCCTCGGTGCGTGTGGTCACGTTTTGTCATGGAAACGCGTTCAAGGCTTTGGATTTTGTGAATTCGCTGGACCTGACGCCGGTCTGCGGGCCGTGAGATTGCTCCATGACATGGAGATTGGTACTAAGAAGCTAGTAGTTAAGGTTGACGCTAAAACGAAAGTTGTTCTCGACCAATTTAAAGGTAAGAGCGAAGATTAATTCGATTCGTCGTCTATTTTGAGGCTTGAAACTGATTAAAAACTGCCTTTAATTAACTTTAGCTGAAAGACGAAAGAAACTTCGAGGTGGACAGTCGCCACTGCAGGATGAGACTCCTACTGAGAGTGCAGAAGGCGAAGATGCTGAGGATTATATGGATGAGGGAATGCGAGTAGTTGATAATGATGCACTCTCACGGATTTCCCAAATTATAACTGAACACTCTGCCGATTTAGAACTAGCTCAATTAGGTCCAGGTAAATCGAAAATTCAATTATTTCGTTGTGTATTTACTCATTTTTTAATGATATTCTCAGATGCACGAAAAGCCGCGAGTGAGGAGGCAAAATTGGCCAACAAAACATTGAATTTGGACGATGCAGAAATTGAGGAGAGCAAGCGAGACTTGATCACGCGTGAAATTGGCAAGTTCAGAGAGGTCATGAAGGTAAATATTACGTTTTACTTTACTGCAATGAAGAGAAAAAACACTTTTTTTTTGGGTTTTCATACAAACATTCTTTTCTCTATATCAATATACATTTTTTTTTTCGTATTAAATCGAAACACATTTCACTTAGCAGTGTTCCTCTGTAAATTTTAGTTTTCATATCATTACAAATCTTTGGTTTTTTTCAACTTGTGGATAATTGAAACTCAAAGAAATGAATGATAAAGACTTAAAGGCTACCTTTTTTTCATGAGCACTCTGAAATGTAGGCTTTAAGTCTTTAAACGCGAGGGACAAAAAAAAAAAAAGAAGAAAGAAATTAAAATTGAGACAAATACGTGTGAAGGAGCAGGAATGAAAGTTAGTATTAAGTGTCTACTGGTGAAATGAGTGCGTGTGTATGTGATTAGTTAGCTCTGAACGATTGGAGCCGTGACTCGTTGCTGTAATTATAATAACAGGCCGCGTGCGTCGCACACAGCAACGCACAAGCCTAGGAATGCTGTGTGTGTGGGGGAGACCACTCATTCACCCACTCATTGGCTCTGAAGGGAGTCAATCAATCACAGCACATCCCTCGTTATTTGTCAGGCGGCTGGTCAGCGTCGTTGGTAAGTCAGAGATTATGCAACCAAGAAAACAAACAAAAATTGAACAAAATGCCAAAAAAAAAAATTAACAATTCATTAATATCTAACTGTCGTGACGAGAGAGAAACAATTGATACCCGTCATCGACTTTCGCTATATACCTACTTATAAACTCACTAAATTTATTGAAACAAAAATTTTGTCTTAATTATGAGAATTAAATTAATAATTTAGCTACACTATCGTAAATGCAGTCTCTTGAGTTGTTGTGTTTATTTTGTGTAAACAGCCTCGGTGATCGTGTCTCCATGAGACATGTACGTAGTCCTAGGTGTGTGATCTCTTCTCCATTCTCTGGTTCCACCACACTGACTGTCCAAGTCTCGACTTACACCGTGAGTAAAAATCACACCATGAAAAAAAAAAATCGAAAAAAATCAAGCAAACGCCATATCATTCGGTTTTTTGTAGTTTCTTTGCCTAGTGATGATGATTCGACTAAGAGTGATGAATATCATCTTCAGTATTAAGATTGTACTGGCTAATTTAATTTTTTCTAACGATTTTTAAATTTCTTCAATCTCTTTGTAAATTCTCTCGTATACATACCATTAAAAATATGCATTTTTTAATGCAACATTTTATTTTAAAGAAATGTAAAATATTTTTTTTGTCTATTATGTCAGTACAATCTTAATTTATTAGTGTTTATCCGTAAGTCCACACCTCATTTTAAGCACTTTGTTAGCAAGTAAAATAGCTCGAGCAATGTATTACCGAATGATTTAACAGAAGACTAAAAATTTTTTTTTCAATTTGATTGACTTCGTTTAAAGCTACGGTAATGCATCGTTTGGGTTTTGTGACCGA
Source organism: Macrocentrus cingulum (assembly GCA_002156465.1). Lineage (NCBI taxonomy): Eukaryota > Metazoa > Arthropoda > Insecta > Hymenoptera > Braconidae > Macrocentrus > Macrocentrus cingulum. The sequence goes on along the minus strand of MVJL01000607.1, from coordinate 211,011 downwards.
TGAATTAGGATTCAATTATTAAAAACACCGGAATAAGTGGGTTGAAATGGATGATATTCAACAGTTGACTGGATCCACGCGATAACACTTCTTCCTTGATGTAATGACTGTTTTTTTTTTTTTTGGGTATATTGATGTGTCCAGTGAGTAAGCGGTTTATCATAATCATTATCACATCTTACAATTATATATTGCCAATTTGTAAATTATCACAGCTTTGTTTAATCATACTTGGATATACTTTAGAATTGTTAAAAAGTGTTTTTTATACATATATATATTTAATGGCTCGCTCACAATGTTGTAAGTACATTGATCGGCCACAAAAGCGTTTAATAATAATTCACTTAGTTGTATTTGTATGTATTAATAGTGTTAAGCTAATATTAATATTGATTGTGACGACAATGTTGCTAAAAACTTATTTAGGTACTTGATAAAGGTTCTGCCGACTGGAACATACTCCCATGGAGTGAGTATCATCAATCAACACTGACAACTATCACGATAATAATTATGTACAGCAATTTTGTTTGTAAGAATCGATAGTTTTATTTTGATTCATTATTTTATTCGTATTCTATTGAAATTTTCTCACTTTTTCTCATTTAAAATCATTAAATTCCACTATTTTGATCTAAATTTATTTATTTTATTATTTTTTTCAACTTAATTTATTCTTCATTCGTTCCTATCTCACTTGAATATTAATCGTGAAATGTGATTAATCCTATATGATGATTGCTAGTATTTAGGATTTAATTTATTATTATAAATATAAATCAATATACATACATATAAATTTGAAGAAATTGATAAATTGTTTGAGACTGTGAATAATTGAAAATGCCATTGTTTTTATTGTATTTTTTAGAAACAAGAGGAAGAAAAGGCGCAGGTTAAACGGAAAAAGGAGGCAGTTGAGAAGGAAGAACGTGAAAAACGTGAAAAAGAACGCAAAGATCGAAGAGACGATGATAAGGATGATCAGGATGGCGATTCAAGTCCAAATATCTGTCATTCCGAGAGCATTCGACGGGATAAACGTCGATCAAAGTCCAGGTATAATTTTTTTCCACCAAAAATATCGTGAAAAATATTTAAATGCCATAAACCCAACGTTTTAAATAATTTTAAATGAACAAAATTAATTATTTTCAGGTCCAAGGAGCGCGAGCGCGAGCGCGATCGATCGAGAAGTGAGCGAGATCGCGACCGTGATCGTGAACGCGAGCGAGACCGTGAACGCGACCGCGAGAGAGACCGAGATCGTGATCGCGAGCGCGAACGAGAGCGTGAGCGAGAGCGTGACAGAGAGCGAGAACGAGATCGTGAGCGTGAACGTGAGCGCGAGGAGGTGCGAAAGAGCGAGCGAGAGTTGATGCGCGAGCGGGAGGAAGAGGAGGAGGCAAAGGAGCGTAAAAAGAGCGAGAGGAGGGCCCGCGAGAAGGAGGCAGTGTATCAGGAGCGATTGCGGGCCTGGGAGACACGTGAACGACGCAAACAGAAGGAGTACGAGAAGGAAATTGAGAAGAAACGGGCAAAGCGCGATGTTCGCGAGAAGGAGGCTACGCGTCTCAAAGAATTTCTCGAGGATTATGACGACGATCGGGACGATGCCAAGTACTACAAGGGTAAAGAGTTGTCCCGACGATTGGAGGAACGAAGTCTCGAGGCCGAGGCTGACTCTCGCGATCGTTCCGCCGAGTGCCAGGAGTTGCAGCGTCTCCGTGACAAGCTCTATGCTGACGCTTCTCATCCAAATCCCGCCGCAGAGTTTGAACGAGTATTGTCAAAATTTTATTAATTATTTCTCCGACAAGTTCTAGACTTTTTGTAATAATATAAATTGCAGTTAAAAGCCGAGCGAGAGGAGCAGTACAAACCCAAGCCCGTGATTACGATCATTGATGAGGATGACGAGAAGGAGAAGGAGAAACAGGCTGTCGTGATGCCGCCGATAGAAACTGAACCGATTGACAGTGACAGTGACGATGGTGTGCAGTTTGAGGACGCACCGGAGCCGTCGAGAACACCGCCGCGACATCATCACCATCACCGACGGCATCATCGTCACCACCAGAATCACCACCGTGACTCGGAAGATATTGATCTGAGTATGGACAAGCGCAATTGCTCGCCACACCAAGGAAACACGCCGTCACAGCCGGCGCCTGATGAGGATTCGCGAATGTCTCTCGTCAGCGAGCCGGAAAAAATCACTGGCAGTAGTGCGTCGTTTAATATTAATTTTATCTATTGGGGATTTTAATTTTTTTTATTAATTGTCGGATTTTTTCTAGGCAATTTCGTGCCATTTGCTATGGGTGGCACGGGAAATCGTAGTTCTGATCATGCAGTTGGTAATAAAACTCCGGCGAGTCCTAGTGCTGGTCTCAATGCCCAACAATCGAGTCAAACTCGGAAAAAAGGTCGAATAGATGTTAAGGATGTTTTCAATACTGATGACGATGACGACGGTACAAACAGTTTGAAAAAACGGAAACTCGTTCCATTGGGTATTTAAATTTTATTTTATTACATGAGTATATTGATGAGTAATTTTTTTATAGGTTTGAGAATTTTGTTTTTTTTTTTGCGCAGATTACGGTGATGAAAAGAAGAAAAAATCTGACGATACAAACAGTAAAGCTGGAAAGGAAGAAAGTGCGAAAAGTCAGGAGGAAAAGCGGAAACACATAAAATCATTAATTGATAAAATTCCCACCGATAAAAACGCTCTCTTTGGCTATCAACTTGATTGGGCAGTCATTGATAATGTAAGTTGAGTAATATATCTTTTTTCTATCGATTTTGATGATTGAAATTGGTCATTTGTTGCCGATAGCCGCTTATGGAGAAGAGAATACGACCGTGGATAAATAAAAAAATTATCGAATATATCGGTGAGCCAGAACCGACCTTGGTTGATTTTATCTGCAGTAAAGTCATGGCTGGCAGTTCTCCGCAGGGTATTCTCGATGATGTACAAATGGTAATATAATATTTTTAAATCTTTAATACAAAAAAATTCAAATAAATCGAATGAAAATATTTTTAAAATTATTTAATTTCAGGTATTGGACGAGGAGGCTGAAGTATTCGTTGTGAAAATGTGGAGGTTACTGATTTACGAAGTGGAAGCAAAAAAAATGGGTTTAGTTAAATAAAACTAAAATTAAATGTCAAACAAATCAATGGATAACTAATGTGAAGTCCCAATTTATATTGATTCAAAAAAAAAAAAAACAGAACAATTACCTCTCTTGTACGATGTAATGTTTAGATATACATATAGAAAGTATTGAAAAATACGTATGTATCTTTATATTAATTTAAGACATCACTACGCATCAATGGATGTATTTCAATTGAAAAAATAATTTAATCATACTTAAAAAGTATGAGACAAACAAGTTGATACTTTCTCTCGATTTTTTTTTTCTTCAGTTTTCAAAACTAATTTTGAGTGATGTGATTAAATTTCGATTAATTAAATATTTTTAAATGTTTCAATATAAATTTAAAAATATGAAATTTCATGTTTTTATGCTAAATTAATTTATTCAGTCTACTATATTGGTTCTATTATCTTCATACAGTAGTGATTTTATGATCTTTTTTTTTTTATCGACTCGTTCGTCGGATTATTTAGTTTGACAAGTTGAAAAAGTTAAATGCTTACAACAATATACAAAAATGATATTATTATTCCACTGCCCATTCCGCAGTTCTATTTGAATTTTTTATTATTTTTTTTTTCTCTTTATTTACCAGGGCATGAACAAAAAAATTGAATTTTTATATTCAACATTTTTTTACCTACAGCAAATGTTCCACATTTAGATCATTGATAAAATTAGTTGATTTTATTAGTTAGAAACTTTTATTTTTTAATTTGAATCAATTAAAAATTTTTTTTTAATTATTTTATTTTTTTTTTTGTTCGATTTAATAAAATTTTTAATATTATTTTCAGAGCTACCAGAGTAGACCAGATGCCTCTGATGAACTTCAAGACACAATTTTAATGAATTCTTATGAAAATCGGATACGTGAGATGTTTAAATTTTTAGTATATACTTATTTTCACATTAATTTCTCGTTTTCAAGACTGAAAAGTAAGGTAAACTGACAGATATACACTTGATATACGTTGTTTAAAATTTATTTTTACATCTTTTCAGTCTTGTCAGCAATATACGACAAACTCTTTGGTTTCACACACAATTGTTAATATTGTGCGACAAAAGCGCGTGAGACCTAGACAGAGCGATTAAACTTTCAAGTTTCACCTTTTCCAGTATATAATATACTTGAAAAAAAGCTTTTACGCACTTGAGGGCCAAATGAGTTCTCGGAAAATGCATTGTAAAGAGCTCGACAATGAGGTAGCTATATAAAATAATAACTTTGTCATTCATTCGACATGTTAAGTGACTACTGATATAACAAGCGACAGGATAACATTTACATTTCTGTCACGTTTTTCCCGGAAGGAAGCGAGATGCAAAGTGAGACAGGGCACGTTCTATCGGTGGGGATGGAATTGTAAGAAATATTCCATGACGGCCCGCGAATGACAGTACTGCCAAGGCTGCATTTACGATTTTGTAATTACTTAGCTAGAAAATTTATTGCCGTTGTTATATACAAATAAAATAGGGCAATGAGAAAAGTGTATAAATGAACTGCTGCACCCACGTACATTGTTGCAAGCAACGTGAAAATCACATTTTATGCCGATATGGTTGTAGAATTTGTAAGCAACTCTTGTTTTTGCATTACAATGAAGTTGAACTGAGTTTATTCATATTTTTTTTCACTGAAATTTTATTATTTGAAAAGTGTCGGTTTACTTTATTCGGGTAATTGAGTTGTCGAGCTGTTGAGAATAGTAAATTATAATGTTGAGAGAAAAATCTTTTTTTTTTTATACAAAAGATATTGAAGGCAAAATATTTTTTATTATCAGACTTTTCAACAATATTTGATGTAAATTATTAGATTGAAAAATTATAAGATTTATTTTAATTTCTATAGCAGAGAAATTGTCTTTTTTTTGGAAGGAACGAAGAAAATCCAAGAAAATTTTACGTTGTTTTTAATGACGAAATATTTTTCTTCATTTAATTTGAATGTTTTTTTAGAATAATTAATTTACTTTAATGGAATTTTTTAAATTAGTATTATTATTTATTATGAAAAAAATGATTTTAGTTGGATATCTTAGATTTTTTCCAGCATTCTTGGGTATGCAGTAGATTTTTAATTTGAATCTGCCCAAAATTCACATCTAAAAAATGAAAAAATGCCATTCTCATGCTGAATGTAAATAATCGACCTGCTTAATCCGTAGATTAATTTTTCTCGCGGTGATATTAAAAAAATGCCATTCGGCACGTCGGAAGGTCAAAATCCAACAAAAAAGACTATTTCTTCGTGTTTTCTCTCCCTGGATGTCCTCGCCGGATTGAAAGGATGTGCCTAGTGCATTGAGTTGATAAAAAGACATCGAATGGCGTATAAAAAACCAAAATCCATCAATATCTTCTCATTAAAAGTTACGTGGAAAGGTCAAAATCCACCAAAAATTACTATTTCTTCGTGATTTCTTAGAAATCTACTAAAAAAAAAGCAAAATAACTAATTAAAAAATTTTTTTTTACAGATTTTCGAGTGCTGCCAACAACTTTTTCCAATAAAAGATAGTCAGAAGGGTATTTCAGGCTAGAAAATCGGGATTTATTTCCCGATTCCGGATGCAGCAATTTAAAAAAACAAATTTGAGGTATTCAATCAATTTAAATAGAAAAAAAACGTGCATTTAAATAATTTTCTACATACTTTATTATTTAAATCGACATGTCAGCAATTTACTAATAGAATATTTTTCAGGAATGCCAGCGAGTTGGCCACCAGTATAAAACAGTATTTTATCATATAGAAGCATGCATTTTATTTGCGATTGCACACGGCCACACGAGAGAACGTGGAAGAGCATTTGTCAGAGAAAAAGCCTCCTGACTGCACGTAATATTTCTTGTCTTGATCTGGGAGAGGCTTAGATCCGGACTGTTTCTTTCGCGTGTTTCTCGAAGGTGCCATGCGTATATGTATGTAAATTTTTATGTACGAGGAGTTTTACGGGAATGAAAAAGCCCAGAGGCATGGATGCGCGCTGTGAACGTGCGCTTTGTCTGCTATCTCACACGTACAATGCAGCTAATGGCGTTGAAATCGAGTAACATTTAATAATCTGCTGAGAGGCTGCTTGACATGGCCGAGTACAAGTAAGCTTACACGGTCGAGGCCGAATGAACCTGCTTATGTTTGCGTTTCATCCAGTCATTGCCAGGCACAATGGCCGCATGTTTATAATGCGCGCCGCAGAACGCAGCCGAGCTGCGGAAATGCGAAGATGAAGAAGCAATTATTCTAATGGAAAGCTCTTTTGTATGGAGGGAAGAATTCAGACGACTATGTCATGCGACAAGTGAGGGTAATCCATGAATATTCCTTGCCATTCTCAGCTCTATAGCATCACCCTACATCATAAACTCGCTAATCCTACGCATGATCATATAATTGATAACACTCAACACTTGCTTTTCTCACGCATCTCCTGAATTTAAATGTGTTATTAATATACCTGTCACTGTTTCACCTATGTTTTCTGCAAGCATTAGAAAAGTAATTAATTCACATCAGCGAGTCTTATAAAATTATGACTTGATAAACCCACTAGAAGGTGTAAAAATCTTAAAAAAATTAACTAAATAGCTGTAGTGGGTTTAAATAAATTTTTAACCTTTATATATACGAAAAAAGGGCCCGAATTTTTGTTCGGGGCAGGTGTTACAGCCAAAAATGACTATTTCTTCGTGTTATCTCTCCTTGATGACCTCGCCCGATTAAAAAAATGTGCCCAGCGTGTTTAGCAAAAAACTAATTTTTTTGAAATGATTTTTTTTTTCCAGGCAATTTATCAATTTGGACATTTGAGAGGACTATTTTTTTTGTGAAAATCTCAAAGATGTATTCAACAATGAGGACATGAGCAGTTAAAATCAGAAATATCTCGCGTCACGTGCAGTGCAAGATATGGAAACTGTGACAGCGATATTTCTCACGTATTTTCAGATGGTTTGGGGGATTTTTGTGGCTATGAGCTGTGGATATGAGGGGAGTAGATGCTCGAGAAGTAATCACAATGACAAGAAGTCGTTGGGAGAGGACACAGAGGAGAAAAGTGAGAGGAGAGGTTGAAGGGAATTGAAGAGACGAGAGCACGAACAGTGCATCGCATGATGGCGCGGTGTGCCAAGCGGCTGACGATGCACTTAGCAATATTAGTAAAGCCACTGGCGTTACTAGCCGTGGCACTTTCCTCATCCGCAGACCACCCTGGTGCTTTCAGTTTTCCTCCTGAGACGAAAATGTCGCTTGTGTAATCACTTTATTGGCAGCTGTATTTTTACACGACGACTTGGGCTTTATTTTCACTAGATACTGTCGGCTTTTGTGCAATACGATATGTTCGATAAGCTGATTGTACATAGTTAATGGATATTCCAGCTTCAGCCATGGACACTCGATCTTCATATCGAGTTTCAGGTGATCGTTATACATTCAGCGTAATTGCTTTGATGGCGCCTCTCTCTGTTTCCTCATGTATATTTTCTCGTCTTCGTCTTTCAATAATGATGATTAAACGGACCCTTCTAATGTGAAAACTTGAATTTTAATGAGCTTCATCAACAGATATGAGGATTTCCCAGCTAAATCAGGTTATGAATCTATCACAGAAAAACCTGATCAAGGGTTTATTCATACAAAATATCTTTACGTCAATATTTTACTGATATGTGTATTCTTATCGAAGTCCGAATGTTTTTGATGAAAAAAAAATAAGAGTTTTAATATTTGGTATCATTCATATATTCTTGATATATAATTTTTTAAATATGAATTTTTTCTAAAAAAAATTTTTTTCACTCAAATTTTGGGTATGAAAAAAATCGATACTCGTGGAGGGGGACTAGTAGGTCGAAATGGCATTTGAAAATCAACGAGCGGGAGTAAATGGAAGTTAGAGGAAGCCGTTTGCCATGCAAATTCCTGTGAAAAAGTCGCAGGATAATTAAAGGCGATGGAAAGAGAGAAAAAAAAATTTTTGTCACCTTTTTTTGTCAACTGAATTTCGAAGTTTTTAATTATCACAAACGTTGTTCCAAGGCATTTTTCTATTGCAAACCAAAAATATTTGGACAAGTGAGTAAAAGCTTGCAATGTGAAAAATTAGCATACGACTGTGAGAAGGCCAGGAGAATCTCGAACACACAGACTATTACCGCCCTTTTCGTGTATAGTCATCGTGTCGACGGTGAGCCAGTTGCAATTGTCGACAGTTTTCCTTTCTGATGACCACGTCCGAATATTATGGTCAGCTGCGGTGCTGTGGGGCCGGACATGGCTCAGACAGCCGAGTGAATTATACGTAAATGAAACACGATGAAAGTAAAAGAGACACGAGTGTCTCCATTCACTGATGCCAGGAAAAATCGACGAGATAGCGCGCGGCCGAGACACGGCAGTGGGTGATAGTGTAGTGTGTGCATGGCATCTGGGGAGGCTTCATATACCAGCCGCGATTTTATTTCGTGACCGCTTCGAGATGGAAACACATTGATAGCCCGGGGGGAGAAAAGACGATGGCATAGATTGAATCGTTCCTTGGGGATGACGCATCGCTGAAGGTCCTGCTTTCGATGAAGGATTGCGCACCGCCCTCAAACTGACAAAGTTGCGCGTCAAAGAAAATTGTGTATTTAAAAAAAAAAATGATGTCGATTTAGTTTAATCTTGACACTTTATTATTTATTGTTTAATTTTATTCAAATGCGAGAAAAAATTTAATTTATTATTTCAATTATTTTAATCAAATACTTTTTGTTACCTTGATTAATTAAACAGATTAGTTTTAAATATTTTCTGCAATGTTTAATTAGGGAGATAAAAAATTTTGTTTTTTCAATTCCCGTAGTTTTTGTGATATTGAATTTTTTTTTAATTTACGTTTTTGAAAATATCTCGAAAACAAAGCAAGATATCCAAAAAGTTCATAGAACTTTTTTTATAGGAAATAAAATTTACAATAATTTTACTATCTTAATTTTTTTCACTATCTTGCTTAGTTACCAAGGAATCGCAGAAAAATTAAAAAAAAAAAAAACTTAATACAAAAAATATGTATTAAAATTTTTTTTCTGATTGATTTAACAATTTCAAGTGGCGATAAAGTGTGAAACTATTAAAAATTAGTGTTCAAGCAGAAAACTAATTGGCGCGGCTTTCAGTATCGTCATCAATGTCAGATATGATGTGGACGGTAAAGTGACAGGCTGCGGTGCAGAGAAAGTGACAGGTCGAAGAGTTTGAGAGTAGGAACAGGGGAAAGATGAAAAAGGGATCCTCTCTCTAGGGTAGAAGTATATAACCGAGAGGATAACGGATCGGAGTGTCGCGTAGAATCGATTGACACGGCAAAGGCAGTTTGAGAAACTGGGAGGACATAAAGGAGATTGGACGAGGGTGCCTGGGAGAGCGCGTGTAAACCCCACGGGTTGCCAAGCTATATCTTTTGCAGCCTGACTACGTCACCCATCTTCCGTCTGAGCCATAACATCACCGAGTGCCCTCTTCTCACTACTCTAGCCATCATCCAATACAGGCGACATTGCCGAGCCTTCTTCATCTGCACCAACTATACGGCCAATTGTAAATTTCACTTTACTTTGCAGTTTATTCAAAGGTCCTCCCATCCCCCTATACGACTGTTTACGGCTTTTCTTCCGTCCATTGCCTTCATTTTTTTTAATTGTCTTGTTTCAGGAGATTAGTTTGCATCTCGAGTGCCTTTTATTTTCTTCAGTGACATTGCACCCACGAAGCGGCAGTGCTCGTTGCATATTCTGATGAATTTTTTTTTTTTAAGAAAATATCTTTTCGGTCAAAAAAAAAAATTTATTGGTTAAAATTTTTTTACTATTATAAAATTAATGAAAGTTTTATTTTGAGGTTTAAATCCTGTTTTTCACATTTTCTGTAGCATGTAGGACGTGTTTAGGCCGAGAAAAGTCACAAAATGTAGTTTATCTCAGCTCTAGAACGTCATACAACATTGGGGATGCGATAAATGTGCTCCAGAGATTGAAATACTAGATGAAATAAATTTCAAAGTCCATTTGAGCAATATTGACATGTTGAAGTATTAATGCATGCATCATAATTTTTTTTATAATTAAAATTTTACTGTTTCGACAAAAAAATTTGATTTTTCATTTTTTTAAAATTACAATTGTAGTAATTATCACCAAATAATGAAATGAAATTTAATGTGATGAAAATTCAATTTTAAAATGAACAACAAATTTTTTTCATTATTTTAATGTCTGCATGATCACCAATAAATTTATGACAATCGGTAAAACTTTACTACAATCTTTGATGGTTTTTTCAATTAATTAAATTTATCATTAAGACTTATACTGTTCTGATAAAATTTTTATAATAATTAATAATAATAATAATTCATGCGTCATGAATTTTGCATACTTTCCACGAATTGAATTTCGATTCTTTTTATATTCCATTGCTATACCTCGAGTTTTTTTATTATTATCATTTTTTAACGATATACAACTGGTGGTGAGAGTTGCAAACGAGTATATGTAATATATACATACCACCGGGAAAAACTGTCGTGAATTTATCCGCATTGTATAATATAATGAAACCAATGTGAAAAAGAATGAAATATTTCAAACTAACGTAATAATGAGATGCAACCCATTCAATTTATCTGAATTGAAGTGTATTTTTCAGTACACTATTGTTCTTAAAATCCAATTTTATGCTCTGGCTAATGGAATAAAATTTTTTTTTTTCATTTTTCAACGAACAATACATCTCAATAAATTGATAAAAATTTTTTGTTTCTTTTTCTAACCAACGTTTTTGTGTTTTATTTCAGGTATTGCACAGCGCATCCAGTGCTGGAGATTTTCATTAATTCGATTCCAATGACCAGAGTAGATCTAGCAATATTGTATACGTGTGTACTATATTTTCTAGTGTACAGAAAAGAGTGTGAAGCGTAGCCAAAATATATTCCCACGGGAGAAATGTGCGTTAACGAACTCGTTGTATGGGTATTTGTCGATTGAATCACAAATATATAGGATACATAAACCTGTTGGCAAATATACACACTGAATACATCAAATTTTATTCAAGATAATCAGAAACATTTATTAATAAAATTTTAAATGTTCTCTCTAACGAAATTTCCACGTTTTTTTTTTTGCGAGAAAAAAAATATTTTATTGTGATTTATGGCGTAAAAAAAAATTTTTTCATGATCTATAATAAACGAAAAATAAAAATCTAGGTTAGAAATTGTTCTGACAACAGCGTTGACAAAACAAGCCAACAGAAATGCCAGTTGACTTTAGTTCTTTGTTGGTAACACAGCGCATTTACGCGTTTTTTTTTTTCTTTTCGTGTCAACAGAATTTTGTGGAGAAGAATAACGCGTGGAAATTGAGTTTACTAATCCTATAAACCTAAAACTTTAATCTGTAAAAATAAATTCTTTACAACCACGGGCGCAACAGATATAAATTATTTATGATTTTAAACATAAATATTACAGTATTACATCAGATTATATCAATGTGTTTACGTCGGATCTATTCCTGAGGCCTTTTATCGAGCTACAAGCTTCTAATTGTCGAAAAAAAATTTTTTTCTTCCATCGCAACGAGTAAAATACTTGTCACTGTCACAATAATATAATTAATTATTATTTAATCGTGGGTATAGAGGTGTTCTGTGTCCTAAAGTGCAACATATAGTGTTAATTACTGTTTAGTTTGTGTTTATTACTGTGTTTAATAAATTGAACTGAGTAAAACTGTTGCATATAATGGTGCTGGAAGAAAAAACGAATAAATCGAGTTTAAATGAAGTTTTAGAAAGTAAATATCGCAAGAAAAATGATCATTTCTTTGTCAAGTATCAGGAAAAAACATTTGAAATCAGTAATTTCCTCATACACCATCCTGGAGGTCAAGTACTTAGAAATTACAGAGGATTCGCGTTGGACAAGGTTTTAGCCGATGTACCTCACTCGACTGCAGCTATGCATTTATTTCATGAATTTCGGATTGATAATCAACGTGCCTATGATGACATAGAGGTATAATTCACTTTATTTCATGGTAAAAATGGTTTTTATTTATTTTCTTTGGTGAAACTTTTTCAGAAATTAATTGATTGGAATGCACCGCTGTTGTTTCAAGTAAATTCACTGGGTCCCAGGTATTGGGAGTGGGTTAATCTTCCGGTTAATCGTTCGATACGACTCTTTAGGTCCGATTTTTTAGAGTTACTCACAGTTACACCTTGGTATTTGGTGCCAATTATTTGGATTCCAATTTCTATTTTTTTTCTCTATCACGGAATTAAAAAGAATTTATATTATTCGTCAGATACATGGATTTATAGTAGTTTTAATGGTAAGAAATTTTAATTTTTTTCTGTAAGAATTTTTTTGGGTAGAAAATTAAAAAAATTTTTTTTTTTTATTAGGATTTACGGTGGTTAGTGTTATTTTGGCATTTTTTTGGGGATTTATTTTGTGGACATTACTGGAGTATACGCTTCATCGAAAACTTTTTCATCTTCGACCATCACCAGATTCTAAGGTGCTTATAACGCTGCATTTTCTGTTTCATGGACTGCATCACAAGGTGAAATGTGTTTTTTTTTTTTTATTTTGTGTTTCATAGAGAATAAATGAAGTTTTTAAATTTTATCAATGTTTTCAGGCGCCTTTTGACAGTAAACGATTGGTTTTTCCACCTTTGGCATCTATTGTCCTTGCTGGGATTTTCTATTATTTATACAAAATTCTTTTTCACCCGCTAATGCTCGACGCAACGGCTGCCGGAACTATGATCGGTAAAAAACACTGTTTTTTGCGGTTATCAGGCAATTGTTAATTTTTTTTTTGTAGGATATATGTTGTACGATTTAATGCATTATTATTTGCACCACGGCGCACCGTCGGCAGACACTTATTTGTACACTATGAAGCGATATCACAATTATCATCATTTCACTCATCATGAACATGGTGAAAAATGATGGAAAAATATCTGAGGGTCAAGTTAAAAAATTTTTTAATACTGTATGGTTATTTTTTAGGTTTTGGAATAAGCAGCAAATTTTGGGACTACATATTTGGAACACTCATTGTTTTGAGGCAATTGAAAAAAGCTATTATTTGGTAGTGGGACAGTTTTTGCGATAAATTCATCGTTTTTTTGTTTCCAAATATGTCAATTAACAAATAATGAATAAATTTATAATGTAACAGAATATTAAAAAATTTTAAAAACATCATTTTTCATGTGCTCCACTCTTAACAATTATCGCAAAAGCTAATAAGGTGAAGCCAGTTTTCTTTTCAGGTATATTTTTTTTTTCATTAAAAATTTTTTTTCAATGATTTTCCGTATTATTATTCGGTATTAAATTTATAAATGAAATTTGGGGTATTAGTTTTTATACTCAATCACGTGGATATGTTGAAAAAAAATTCTATAATATTTTTTTAGCTTTATAATGGTGCTTTTTTGTATTTAAAATGATATTACACAATTTCTTTTTTTTTTTATATCGGATTAAAATTGGGGGTTTTTTGCCGATTATTTTTTCATAATTTCAAGATGTATTCGATTTTTTTGTTTAGGATGTATTGATGTTACAATAGTTTTGGAAATGCTTTTGGAAAATATACGTATAAATTTGTAGTGCATGATATTTCTTCGACGTAGCTCGGAAGGCATTTTAAAAACGATTCGTGACACGCCATGCGCCCGAGGCAATTCAGTTATTTCGATTTATCACTCAATACTCCATAGTAATTTTTAAACGAAAATTTTTTTATTTTATATAAGTTCTCAAGACTGATAGAATATTTTTCTCGAAATCATATTTTTACTTGTGGAAAAATTTGCCTCGAAAAAAAAAATAATGACATGTTGAAAATAATTTCAACTCGGGACACTTCATGCGCCCGGGGCTATTCAGTTATTTCGGTTTATCACTCGATACTCTAAAGTAATTTTCAAACGAAAAATTTTTTATTTTATTTTCAAGCTAAGACCGATAAAGTCTTTATCTCGGAATGATATTTTTACTTGTGAAAAAATGTCTTGAAAAAAAAAATATATGACGAGCTGAAAATAATTTTTGTACAGTATTGAACAACGCCATGCAATATGTTTTGACCACGCACTTAGGTGTGCCTAGAGTAATTAAATTTTATCGGTGACCTCGACAAACCAAAATGTTTTTCTACAAGTACACAAAATGACAGCGTAGCATCAGATATACTTTGATAATAATTTTTGATGTATAAATTCAGAGGCTACAGCATTTTCATTCTATTTTATGTGATAGATATTTTTCTTATTTACGGTATTTAATTCGTAAATCTGACTATTATACGACTAAGCCTTTACATAAAGTGTTTGATGAAGATTTTTCGTGAAAAAAACAGGATTTGGAGTCTTATCTTTTTGTGAGAACAGATTTTGTGACGGATACAATACGAGCGGAAATAGCGGTGTGATATCTCGGGCCAATGCCTGCGTACGTAATGCCGAATACAAATGCGTTATGGATACAGCGCTGAGCAGTGCGAATGGGTTACCAGTTGTAAATTATACATGTGCTTCGCACGGATACAACCAGCGACATGCTCACACTCAAACATCCTTTCTCCGTTTGGCTCGACACACGAATAATCGGGCGGAAGTACTCCGTAAATCGCACTTGCTCGTAAGAAGCGTGATTTACAATGTCCGGTACAGCGTATACATGAGCCCATGGGCTTTCGCTTTCGCTCTTTGTTTTCCTCTCGCTGCTTCTATTTGTCATGTTATTCCTATACTTTTTTCGGATAACGTCAAGGCAACGTGTATATGTATCAGAGGATTTTTTTTTAAATAATTTGTATACTAAAGTGTCGATTAGAAGAGTTTTTTAAACACGTGAAAACTACTCAATTAGTGAGTTGATTAATTTTAAATAATTAAAGTATTATTATTATTAATTGTGTATTTAAATTTTTAGGACATGAAATTCTTAGAAAATATAAAAATTATGAGGGACAAAATTTGTAAATTTCTTCTCGAATTTTCTTAAATCAAATAGGGTATGTTTCTTTTTTATTTATAAAATTGAAAAAAAAATTTTTTTTTAATTCTAAATTTTTGTAAAATTAATTTTAATCACTTGAATTGATTTTTTTTTCTATTTATTAAAGGGTTTTTTGTGGTTTATTTGTTGATAAGATTGATAATGAACTTTTTAGAGCATTTTCAATGTTTAAAAAATCAAAAAAACTATTTAAAAAAATTAATTCACTAAAAAACTGTAAAATTTCGAAATGACATATGAATTTTTAATATTTATTACTGGATTAATTGCGCATATTTCAAGGTAATATTGCAAATATTTATTATAATGTAATATTTGTTAGGTATTAATTTAATTTCAAAATTCGTATCATTGATGACATACTATAAACTTTAAATGAATATTTCCACTGAGAATCCCATGAATAATGTTCAAAGAGATCACTTCATTATTAAAAAATACTATTAACATCATTTAATTTATTAAATAACTCATGAAGCCGTTGAATGAAGAATTTTCATAGAATTCCTGTTATAATGAACCTTTAAATTGATCAAAAGTAAATTAAATTAATGAAAAACATAATTAAATATTTGATGAGGATGCAGAATTTTTTTTTCTTCCTTTATAATACAAAAAATAAAATTTTTTATGCATCATCAAGAATGATCAAAAAATAAGCATTGCTAGCATAAGTGAAGAAACAAATTTTTCTTTGAATATAAAATTATTTCCTTGTGGAATGTTTATTAAATTTAATATCAGCATGGCATTAATATTAAGACTCCCTACTGAGAAACTTAAGTTGAGTCACTGTCGATTACATTTGCTGACGGATAAACGTCGCGCAGCGAAGAGTCCTCCGGGGTGAACTTGTCTCTGGTAATTTCGCCAGTAAGTTTACCCCCTCTCCATCGCTCTGACTACACTTGGGGTTGCCTGCACTTGGCCGTTGGCTTCTGAAGCCAGTGCCGCTGGGGGGAGAGACGCTACGGACAACGATCTATGAACGCGAGCCCGCGGAATTTCATTAGCATCGAACGAACTCGGTGAGAGAGTGTAGAATGAGGGAAGCAAACTGTCCAACTCGGCGTTTCCGTCGTTTCTTTTGCGAATATATACTGACGATGCCAGCCACTCGTTTACACATTTATTTAAGCCAAGTCAAACGCCACTTTAAACTCAAAATTGCACAGTCTTTCAGTTCAAAAGCCGACAGATGCATGATTTATCAAGCTCTATTTATGCCCGGATAAACTCCAAGGCCTTAATCTCATTTACTTGCATTCTGTTGCAAGATAATTTATCCAATAAGATAATTAACCTCAACTAAATAACATTTAAGGCCTCACAGAGGTTCATCACTTTATGGACTATATGCTGCATCTGATGCATTTACCAACATCAAGCTTCTGTTGTCTCCTCATCTCTCATGATTTCATGATTGGACTAGAGTATTATTTTGCGGATATCCAACTAATAAGCCAATATTACAGCTCCATCACAAAGGCAACAATCCAGAGCAATGAATTATTACATTATCTCTGTTCACTTTGACAGCTGTCATTAGTCAATCCCCAACATTGTTAATCCGCTACAGTCATCGGCTAGTTTTTGTGTGTAATTATACTAGGACATTCAATAGAGTAGCGACATGTTAATCAGAGAGGGTTATTGTGATGATATTTTTATTTTTATTAATAACTAGCTGCCCCGGTTGTACTGCTTAAAAATCGATGAATACCTACGCCATTCGTTAATATTAAATATTAACAAATCAAAAAATATTATTTTTCGACGCAAAATTTGTTTAAAATACTTATTTAAACACAGATAAAATTTTTCATCGTCACGTTGGGATTTTTCAAAATAAATTTTATATCTATTCTCAAGTAATAAAAATTCACTTTTAATAAATTATCGGGTAAAAAAACTCCGCGACTATCTCGGTATACTGATTTATTAATTTATTAATCGATGGCTCATGTATGGCACTTTTTATTAGAGTGGACATTTAAAAATGAATGCTTTTAAACTCTTCATGCAGAGCATGATTCAATTTTAAGATCAAAAATGACTGAGACATGTATAAATTTATGTCAGTAATTGGATAATTATCAAATTGGATATATTTTCCCACACGGTGTGTTCCAGTGTGGTGATGGATTTTTTTTTTGTTTTGGCTGACAAGAAATATTTTTCTAGTAAAATTAACTGGCAGTATCTATATAGCTCGAGGCGCATTGATAGAATTTATTGTTTTGTTTGTTTGACGCATAAAAGAGTTTATTGGTTCTTTGCTGGCGATTTCTCAAAGTTTACGTGAGCACGCGCTTTGCAAACTCTACTCTCGCTCGAGTCAGCCCATCTCCTCATTCCTTAGCCTCTGCTTTTCTCTTCGCTTCTATCCCTACGAAATTCTCTTGGGATAACTTTCCGATATTCATATCTGCTTGCTAGTACATCAAAAATTCCAAGCTCGCCTCTACCCACCCTCTACCCCTGATTCCCAGGCTATAAAGGATTCGCAGCCACTTACAATATCAACGACCCTTCCCACTTTTCTATATCTAGTGCTTTCATTTCTTCCTTCCTTCCGAAATGAGGAAAATGCCGCCACTGACAATGCCCCCTTTTTCGTCTATAGCGCTCGATACCTTTTTATTCAACTATCGATAATCTCCTCGTTATGGTCTTTTAACACCATATTTAAAAATCTTTAGATGTTTCATTATGAAAAATATTTCATACTTTTCTTATATCCTGACATTCCAGTCTCACATTGCACTTTTATTATAAATTTCTAACTAAATTTTCTAGTAATTAAAAATTTTTAATATTCCATTTCTAAGATCTTTATTATTAAGTATTCCATCGGAAAAAATTTTTTTTTTCCATTAAAAACTTTGATTTTAATCCATAAGTGAAATAAAAATTTTTATCCTAAAAAAATTGAGTTATTTTTATTTTCTAGATCGTTAGAAAAAATTATTGAGATTTATTTTCAAGAAAAAAACTTGATTATTTAAATTTGATAGGTTTTTAAAGTGATTTTAATTTTTTAAAAGTAATTTCATCCCATCTGAGGGTGTCTTTTTTTTTGTTTACTGTAAGAGTGATTGTTAAGTCAGTTGATTCGCTGAAATTGTCGTTAGTTTATTGTCGCAATTAAGGATACTAGGGTGATAAGGAAGTCATGAATGTCAATGAGGAATATTTGAACATAAATGAGACGTAAACGTGACCTAACTAGCTACGACGTCTCACTAAACCTGTACACTAACTTCTAGGCTGTACTAACGGCGTTTTATTACTGCAAGTTTGCATTCAACAACTACCCGAGCTCTCGGTAAATCGATTGCAATTATATAACTTCCGAAAAATCATCGAATTTTATTGAATTCATTTAAAAATATATTTTTTTTTCTACATAAAAAACTAATTAAAAAAATATTTCTACATTTTTTCTTTATTAAAAATTTAATTTTTCCTTAAAAAAAAATTATTTCTAATTAAAAAAATCGAATTTTTTAGACTTTAAATTAATAATTATAATTTTTTACTCACCGAAATGAATTTTTCTCTTCTTTTTCTCGTTTAAAATTAAAACTGCTAATAATCAGAGATGAAAATTTTTTTTGAAATATGTTTAAATTATTGAAATAAAATTATTTAAATATTTTAATGTATTTAATTGACAGAAAAATATTTTATCAGAGGTCGGAAAAAATAAATAAATTTACGATAAATGATTAAATAAATTTAATTCTTATTAAAAAGATCGGATAGTGCGCTTTTAGACTAATTTCTGCGCAATTCAAGCAAGCACTAGAATAGCCCGCACTAGTTCGATATACTACGGAGCTGTCGTGGTTTTTGGATAATTGATGCCATCGACTCGACAGCTGGAATATTCTGGGTTTTAAAATATGAATCGGTAGTGATGGGGTAGCACTTTAGCACGTTGGATGATGACAGAAAGACAATAAATGTATACATTAATTGATCTTTATTTAGATATGTCTCTGTCAGTGTCGTCGAGCCAAAGATTGGCCAATCGTCGATACACTGAGCCCGAATTATTTTATAACAGGATATTATTGCAGCTTTAACTGATTTATCGCACAGGCATTTGGCAAATACACATTTGCTTGTTATACATACTACACACACACCATACACACACACAGCCATCATGCCACTCATATAGTTTACTGTTTATAGTTTATGTTGATGATTATTGTACAACGCGCGATATTTTATTGACAATTGTTAACATGTTATTGATATGCGCTATCAACTTTTTTTTCAATTTGTATCAACGGATATTTAGACCCACATGTAAAAAAATATAACCGAGTTTTTATCAATTTTTTTTTGTTTTTTAAATTTATAAGTATTTGAAAAAAAAATTATTTTGTGTGATTTTAGATTAGCTTTAAGAGAATACTGAAATTGTGGTTTGAGTCGATTAAAAAATATTTTTTTTTTTGACAGATTAAAAATCGAAAATGGTCTTAAAAATAAAATTACGTTTGGTAAAAACTTGTTACATTTAAAAATCCGATTGAAATAACGATCCAAGTGAATATAAGTTGATTAAACATCTTTTTTTATAGTCTAAAAATTGCAAAAAATTTCAGGAATAAAATCGCGTCTTTAAAAATGGATAAAAAAAAATCTCTTGCTGTTTTAAATCTGAATATCTTGAAAACTATTGAAGATATGAATTTTTTTAAAGAAATCTTTTTTGTAGAGAATTTTATTAACTACAAAAAAGATTCTTAGCAAAATTTGTATAACTTGCATCATTATCAAGATATTAGCAAGTAAAAAGGTTGGAATTTTTTAGCGATAAGCCCTTTTGGCTTTAAACATGCGGAATGATGCCTTGAAAAATATTTTTAACACTGACAGTAATATTTTTTTACATGCGAGAATCACTGGCATTATTGTCATTATCTAAATAATAGCTCTTAAAAAATTGATTTCCTAAGTATGTTAATCTTTTGACTCGATGGGAATGATATTATATTCTCGATATGTGACTGGATAATTCCTGTGAGTAGATTAACTATACACATTATCCATCTTTTTATTTCAATACGATTTTACTATACGTCAACACTTCAAATAACACTTTAATACATTCGCCAACTTTGATAGATACTGTACAATTATACCACAATCTATTAATACACATTTTTTTTTCAAATGGGATTACGGTAGAAATTTTTTATCCTCACAAAAGACGCCTTTTTCTTTTTAATTTAAATTTTTATTGTGTCCGGAGTTTATGTCACTAGAAACATTGGACGTGATAAGTAATATTTCTCTCGCGTGTAAAAAACACTTTAACGAGAATATATGACTTAGTTTGATTATTATTTGTTACACGAATGAGTTGCTAAATTTAGCTGTTATTACAGAACACACCAGTCATCATCATTATTTCATACAGCAACAAAAATAAATACGTTCCTGCTATATATTATTATACAATTATTTTCATTGACTATTATTCATATAATTAAAGTGTTGGCTACTCTCCAAACCAATTTATTAATTCAATATCCCATCAACATTCACCTTCTATTGAGGTAGTAATACTTTTTTGTCGTTAAAAATACGAAAAAAACAAATTCTCCGAAAAATTGATTAATAATTATATTCATCGTACTATATATCAGGAAGAGTTGTATAAATATATTTATTTTAGGGTTGAAAAAGAAGGATGACGATGGAGAGGGAAAGAATTTGGGTCAACTTCATGTTTTATAACTTTATACCGTCTTTTAAAAGTAAAATTTCTTTTAAACTATTTTTCAAGTGGATATGAGGATAAAACAATTTCCAACTAATAATAAAAGTATAAAAAGTATATCTACAAGGGATAGTTTAGCATCCCCACTATTTTTTATATCCAACTAATCCCTAACTCTTGTTGGTGTTAAAAAAACAAAAACGGGAAACTGAAATTCCTTAGTCTGTCATAGAATAATTCGATAGATGAGAATTTAAAATTATTGTGGTATTTAAAAACAACAAGAAAAAGACGTTAAAGTCCATTAAACAATTAAAAAAATAAATTTTCTAAGAAAAATTCCATATTTTCAATTTTTTTTTTTACCGTACATAAATAATTTTTACCAAGTACAATGGGAATCTGTGAGTGAATTTTTTTTCATGAAGATTCGAATCAATATTAAAGTAATAAAAATTGAATTCAATAAAATTTATAATAACTCTATAATGAATTAATAATAACTCTAATAAATAATAATAACTCTATAATGAATACAAGATTAATTGTCCGATTTCTATCGTGTTATTTGAACTGGAAGATGATTTTCTTGTAATATTCTTAGATAATGGCCGAAATACCAATCGACTAGATCAAATAACAAAGAAAAATATGAAATGAGATTTGAATTTCTCCGAAAAGTTCATTAAAACTTCACCCTCTAGATCGATTTCCCAATGCAAACTGACAAAGAAATTCATATTGAATCAAATTGAACTCTCTTTGGCACATGAATTTCCTTTTAGAAACTGAATAACTCAATGATTTTTTTCTTCCGATTTATACTACCTCATTACTAGCCGTCAATTACACTCTCTCTTCAACTAGTAATTTTATCTCTCTAATTTTCTTCATATATACATACATACATGTTAATTAATGATTCTCCACTGAAATAGAAGCGCACTTTCCTTAGTAACCGACTAAAGCATTACCATCAATATTTACATCGTGAAGACGTGGAATTTAGTGTAATAAATTCCCCGATAATTTAAAAAAGCATCTAATATCATACGTCAAATTTAAGCAATATGTCAAATGACTATTTACAAGTTGCTGCCCCACGTCGAGATTTTTGGCGATTAAAAATGCGCATGTAAATTCTTTAAATTTTAATCGAATTTTTATTTCAACTAAATCAACAATTTTATAAACATGGCTTAGCAGTTATCACTTGATTTTAACTTAATTATATCTTGAAATAAAAAAAAAAAAACCAATAATTTTGATTTTTTCGCTACAATTTTTCGAGGGGTAAAAGTTTTTTGAGCGATAACTCTGTAAATATGTAAAATACTGAAAAATATCACTAAATTCAAATAATTTAGAATTATTAATTTAGAATAAATTTTTACATATGTCTTTTAATTTTCAAGATATTACGAATTTTTTAAAATTTTTATTTTTCAAAATATCTCGAAAACTAGGCAAAATATCGCAAAAATTTATTCTATATTTTTTGTAGGGAATTAAATTTTCTATAATTTTACGTGAGTAACATTTTTTGTTATCTCGATTATTTACTGAGTTATCGAAATATTAGCAAAAAAAAAAAATGAAAATCCATATATGCGGACTATTGTTGTTGACATGAATTTGTGGATTTTTTTGCATAAATAATGTTTAGATTTAAAGAGTTTACGCACGTGAATGTGATATATACAGCGACGACAAGCGTGAGGAACTAATACCTCTGAGCCTAAAGCCCCGCTAAGCGCACCTCAGCTCGACGATACCGATTGAGAGATGTAATTTGGCACTGATTTGAATAACCGGATTGATGTAAACCAGGCGCATCTTTCTCCTGGTAAATGTGTGTATTTTCCGGGCGGCTTACGTCGTGATGCTGACGAAGGAGCTGATTAGTTGGATGCAGAGAACGGCTATCAAGGCAGCTGTCGGCGTCGCACGGGTCTGATGAATCCGCGTGGCCACTGACACGCCCGGGTCGTCGACAGGTGTCTGCGGGGTTGAGGCACTCTCCCTCAAGGATCCCTGATAAACTCGGTTGAGTCTGTGGCCATGGTGCTCGCGTGCTTCGCTATCATCGTCCTCGGACACCTCGTTGTTCTTCCTCGAGTGCTCAGGCAGACGCATGTCTAAAACCAGAAGAAAATCAATCTTCGTTAGTTGCACATCACGCATATTATCTACATCCATACAACACAAATTGATATTGGAAAAAATGGGAATTAAAAGCTCCATCTCAATTTTTTCCTCTGCTCTATATACTTTCATCTGACGTGGCTCAGTCGACAGATCCAATTTATCTTGTGATCCCGCCGCAAATTCGGACAATATTGCGTGCGGTGAACGGACAAAGAGGATGAGGTAGCAGTCGAATATCAGTTTAGCACTGATAACACTTTTGCTGAACTTTTATCGATCATGTCTGGCAACAGATGGCCTACCCAATTTCACACTGGTAGCCTCCCGCCCTGATAAACGATAACTAATATGGCTGGCTGATGCCCCTCGGCGCCATATTATTGTTTCTATTGCCAAGTTTCGCCCTCGACGTGACTGTCTTTTCACTATATAAGCACTCTTATAACTCGTTATCTCATATCTTTGTCTTTTGTCGCTTGTTTTTCTCATATTTTTTTCTTTTATCAGTTATATTAGGGCCTATATAGCTCGGCTTTCACTCACGCGCTTCGCTCTCAAGAAACGAGCTTCGCACCTACCTCGCCTCGCTCCGACGAGGTTTAACGGTTAATCTAGAAGGCTTATCTGATCGCGTGACTACAAGAGGGAGCTTGCGCTTGGATGAACGAGATAGGTATAAGGGTTCAAGCTGTTTTTATGTTTACACCGGAAAATTGCGGAAGTGAACTGCATCAGTGCTTGCCGGCAAGTTCTTTAAGATGAGCAGATGCGAGGGTTTTTAATCAAATCTCAGGCACTGAACTCTAAGTGATTTTTTTTTTTAGAGATTAGACAGGGTAGGTTGTTTTGAGGGTGATGGAAGGCACTAGGAAGTGTCGTGATGCCTTATCCATCTTTGTGTCGGCGTTTGAAATTTTTTCTTGAACTAAAGGGTTTTATCTAGTAGGAATTTTCAGAGAAATTTTTTTGCATATTTTTAGAATATACAGGAGAAATTAATTTGTAAATTTGAATTCAATATACAGGCACTTAAAGCACTGTCCAAATTGACACACTTTTAATTGAAAATAAAAATACTTCTAATAAAAAAAAACGCATGATATAGCCATTGATATACTGAAGAAAAAAAATTTAAATTTGAGGTTTGGGGGTGTGCAACGCTCTTCAAAACGATGCTAGGGGGTTGTGGATTTTTTTTTTACGTGTTTTTAGAACTCTAAATTAACTGTAGGAAAAATGTAGGAAAAATCTTCGTCGTAGTCCTACAAATTCGATCGATATGTACATGTACACAACAAAAGACTTATTAAAGAAGAAAAATCACCTAAACAAATGACTTATTAAAAACTCATTAAACAAGCTCACTGGTAGTTTCTACACTTGAACCGTCTAATAAGGGTAAAAAATGTCCGTTTAAATCGGCCCTTTTAGAGAGGAACATTTCACAAAACTGATCGGCTTTGGTCGAATTTTTTTTTTCAGCAGACGATGCGCGTTACGGAAAGTTTAAGCTGTTTGTGGTCAAAGGGATCGAGAGGCAACTATAAAAAAATTGAAAACCTGTATGCGGGATAATTAGACGTGATTAACTTACCGTACAGGCGAATATTGCTCTCGGCCTCGCCAATGGAATTTTTCGAAATACACTTGTACCCGCCCAGATCACTCTTTTGAAGGTTTCGAATAATTAAGCGCATTAACACACTGTAGTCCGACACTCGGTCCTCAGACATAGAGTATTTGTGATTAGATATTATCATTTCACCAGAGTCCCGGGTCCAGTAGTTGATTGCTTTTGGCGACGCTTCCACCTGGCAGACTAGTGTGACGTTTGTGTTGGTTGGTGCTCCAACTAGCTGGTTCGGCACTTGAATCATCGGGTAAACTGCAACATAAACATCCATCGAGTTGTAGAATTATTATGTAAGTCTCTAGATGAAACAGAAATGTGTGTGTGTATTTACGTTTGAGCGAGGAAAATGAGTCTAAGCGTCTTTGGGCTTGGCGAGCACGAAATATATAAGCTACTTATATCTTGCAAACCCAGTTACCAGATATGAAACGACAGTAAAGACGAGTTTTAAATTTAAACTTTTCAATTCAACGGGTATTTGTTTAATAAGCTGAAAATATATTTATATAGTGTGTAATCAAGTGACAAAAAAATGTTATTGTCAGGTATTTTAATGTTTTATTTAAAAACTTTTTTTTTTTCGATATATGGTTTTTTTAATAAAGAATCCCTCAGAAAATTTTGGTTTGAAACTTTTATTTATTTTTAAGTTGATAAATATCTGAATTAATATGAAATTTTAAAAAATTGAAATTTTTAACAAATTCAAGAATTTAATTTTTAAAAAATGATAATAAAAGGCTTAAAATAAATTTTGCATTTTGATTGATTATATATGGACATTAGGGTAGCTTAAAAAACTGATTATTTTTAATTTTTAGGTCTCGTATTGAAAAAAAAAAAAAACATGGTTTATCATTTTATAAGAAGTCTCTAATAAATTGGACAGATATAAGCATTTTTAGAGGTCACTCCCAAATTTTGAAATCTTCAAAAAAAATGGTTGAAATGTGAGAAAAATGATTTGCAATCAGATTTTCACGATTTTTACAGATTTAAAAATTCGTAAGCGACTTTTAAAAATGCTTGTATATCTGGCTGAATTTTTTTGAGGGCTCTTAAAACATGATAAACGATGATTTTTATGATACGAGATACGAAAAACAAAAATAGTCGATTTTTCAGGCCACCTTAATCCACATATTAAATTGGAAAAAATATCATTTGTCAAAAGTTTAAAAGGCGCATATAAAAAAATATCTTCCTGTTTTAAATCAAAATATCTTTAAAACAAATGAATATAAAGATTTTTATCAAGATAACTTTTTTGTAGAAAAATTTATCAATTGTAAAAAAGGTTCTCAGTAAAATTTCTTTAACTCGTATTCTTATCAAGATATTAGCAAGTAAATGTCTTCAACTTTTCCATTTATAATATGCTCTTTTAGTTTTAGACATGCCATATGTTAGTAGGTATATTTTTCGATTCTCTAACACTTAAATTATTTAAAAAACGTAAAACCAATACATTAACAGTGAATTTAATTTTTTTTTAGACATGATCGAGGTTATAAAAAATTTTTACGATTTTTTTAATTAATGAAAAAATATGGTAATAGCCCTCTATTATTAAGTATTAGCTTTAAGCTATTATCTTAAAGTTTTATACAGCAGTATTCATATAAAAAATTTCCTTACAGTATTTAAAAAATACGAAAAAAGTCATTTTCGACGTTCAATATTTTAAATTTACAACAATACAACAAATAAAAATAAAAACAATATCATCCCTTGGAGACACTTTGAAGCAACAGTATGACCATTTCGCCTGAGAATTGGACGCTACATCTCATCCGGAACGAGCTTCATTCAAAAAAAAAAAAAAAAACTCAAATACATACATATCCCCGAGCAATTAAAACTTTCTCGCTATATAGCTAGTCAGTTGTTAAGGGTAAACTAGCACAGCCATAAATCAATCGGACCCTTGCCGATATCCGGAAAATACGAACGGATGTCGATCGCGCGTTAAACCGAACTCGTTGTCGACCGTTCAACGACCAATTAATCGAGTATAGGGTGTCGATGCTCGTGAAAATACCACTAACCAAGTCAATAAAAAGGTAAAAAAAGTTGCAAGAATTGATATCCAACCAAATAAAAATACCATAAGCTCACAATCTTAAATTACTACCCCCCGATCATACAAAACCAAACATCATCGCAACTTAGCAAGGCAACTTTAAAGACTCACACTGTCTCTACATCGTTGCTCAGCTGTTTCCCACGGTCGCCGACGGAAGCTAGTGGCTCTGGTATGATAAGATAACGCTCGAATCCCCTCTCTGCATTATTACCTGCTTGAGAAGATGGGTGTATAGGTATGCTAGTTATGGGTTTAGAGGCACTAAACTTCTTGGCGGCACTAAAAAATTCATGATGTGCATACACACGACGATGGAAACAATCGTCGCTCGTTATTTATTGCCATCATATTTTTTTTTTCGCCGCCAAGCAATTGTAAAAGAGGAAAAACGCCGAGGTTATAAATTCTATAGAGGCTTCAATGATTATAAAAGACATCCAATTTCGTGATCCTGCACGAAGTCAACGCGGCCTATACGACCTGTATGAATATCCCGGTAAGTGTAATTTTATTATACACTTTGTCTCACCTTGGCGCCGAAAATTTACTTTTACTCACGCCGTCTCGCTTATATTCTCTTTGCTTTCCCCCGCTATTCCTATACTTGTTCGCACTCTTATTTAAGCTGTATTTTACTTTAATTCTCGCTTTTTATTTCACCTCTGAAGCGGGGGCTAGCCGACGACTACGGCGGAATTATGCAAAGAGCAAGACGCGATGACTATCTCAACGATGCCCATTCTCTTTTGGCCCTCTCTTGCCAGCCTGATGGTGATGCTAATATTATACACCTAACTCTCTTTCGCCCAAAGCACTTTCTCACACACTCTGCGATGCAGCATTTTGCTTTTGCACGCTGTGTTGATTGTTCAACTGTAGTTGTAGGTGTTTATACATTAACGGATACCTTCAGTTAGTTTACTTACAGTTGACATGCAACATCATCTGTTTGCTGACCGAGGGTGGGACGCCATTAGTTGCTATACACATGTAAGTACCCATCTCGCTTCGAGTCACCTTCGTCAGAACCAGCGTTTCACCCTGCACCGCTGTCTCTGAAATGTTTCCGGATAATCTCGTTATGTACTGTTTAACTTTTTCATTATATACGTGTATCGATATGATACAATTCTCACGCATAGGATTTTTTTAATTGCAGGAATTATTTTATTTTTTATTCTTTTGTGAATTTTTTTTATACTTCTTGGCGATCGAATGGTTTTTTTTTTTTTTATTCAATTTGGAGATGGTTATCAGAAAAATTGAGTACTTAAACAGGTAGTTTTTATACTTACGAAAAAGAAACGCTCATTAAATGTTTAATTCGCTTAGAGGTGTCTCGATAAATGATTTTGATAAAAATAGTTTGAAAAATCGTTAAAATGATTTTAAAACCGTGTAAAAAAATTTTTTTTTATTAATTTAATTATTTTTATTAAAGTTTTGAAGATGTTTAAGTTTATGGATAGACACTAATGTACAATCAAACCGCTTAAAGGAGATAGAATACTAAGCGGCAGTAGTACAGTCCGCGTATGGTCAGACATCGATAATTCCCGTGAATTTGACGGAACAAACTTTACCAATAAACTTAATTAAAGTAAAATTTAGACAATAATGAAGGCAATAAGTTACCCTCACCACCTACCCCTCGAAAATCAAGATAAATATGGTGAATAAAAAAATTTTAAACAATTATTTTTTTTCATTTTCGACATTTTTTTGTTAAGTACTCTTAATAAAACTTCCAAAAATTTTTCCTAGATTCGTTTTTATCAATTTAAACATTAGTGACGCGATATAAAAATAGAATTTTAAAAAAGGGTTGAAAATAATAGAAATACTAATTTTTAAATTTGGGTTTATAACAAAATTTTGATTTTTTTTTCCTTCTTTAATATTTTTTTTGTTAAGTAAAATTTAAAAACAATTTTAATATTTCAATTAAACTTTCTGAAATTTTTTCTAGATTCGGTATTATTAATTTAGATATCAGTGGTGTGATGTAAAATAAGAATTTAAAAATTTTCAAATATTAAAAAGCCGTGGAAATAATTGAAATATAAAGTTTTAATTTTTAAATGTATTTTTATCGAAATTTATGGGCTTGAAGTCAACCTGTAAATTATTCAAAGACTCTCGACGGGTCGGTAAATGTGATTAAATAAATAATAATGAATGGATATATAGTTGAGAGTAAGAATTAGGCTTCAAGTCGAATAATAGCATATTAAATTGTTACGTCTGGTTTTAGCGCCACCATTCATGTCTCTGACGATGATGTCGCCTCGGTCCTCGCGGCGCCAAGTGATCTCGGGCTGGGGATAACCACGTGCTTTGCACGTCAGCTTTGCGGAGCCGCCCTCTGGGACCATGAGGTCACCGGACGTTTCCTCAGAGATGATGTCCGGTGGAATGACCACTTCCAGAAATGCACTCTACCAATTAAAGTTAACCATCATCAAAGCCAACCTCAGGAGACAAATGAATATAAATAACTCTGGCGGCCTCAGCCGTGCATGAGAATATTTTGTGTGTGTGGGTATAAATAAATAATAAATTTATTACCTGGCTCTTCATGGGGTCAGTATTGACTTGGCACATGTACAATCCACGATCCTCACGCTTTGCATTCTTTATGTTGAGTGTCCACGTGTTAAAGTCGTTGTGGGTGACGGATAGCCGGGCATTATTCGTGATAACGTGCTCATGAATCGCCAATACTGCCTTGGTATCTGCCTTGATCCAAGCCACCTGTCCTCAATAAAATAGACGTTATTGTCAATGGTAAATACTGTCTGGATAAACTTGTATGATGCCAGAATGTTTTTTTTTTTTGAAGGTTATTTACGTGTATGCTGGATAAACCTCAGGAAGAAAATTCAATTGGCTTCTCTACGACTGGGAATGTTTTCGGCGGTTTCTATCTAATATTGGCAGTTGTATTGGACATCTAGGCAACGTTTACCTTTCGCCCAGAGAAACTTCATTTTCGACGTCTGCTCGTCCGAGGAAATAAAAAAAATATATCTACCGATTCTGCGGCCCAAGAGGAAGAAAAAAAATGTTAAATCAACCGAAGAGAGTGACAGCCATGAGTTGGTTGGAATATCAGCAAATTTTTCTTAATAATCCTTTTTTTGGGGGGTAGAGAAAAAGAAAAAAAATTTTTTTTTTTCGTATAAATCATTTTATTTAAAAGGTTTTACTGGTTTATGAGGTTTTTTTTTGTGATGTGGCAGCATTGGCTGTATCAACGGAG
Organism: Macrocentrus cingulum; assembly: GCA_002156465.1. Taxonomy (NCBI): domain Eukaryota; kingdom Metazoa; phylum Arthropoda; class Insecta; order Hymenoptera; family Braconidae; genus Macrocentrus; species Macrocentrus cingulum. The sequence continues at coordinate 180,845 of MVJL01000607.1, read as the reverse complement.
GAAATTCAAAATTTTGATAGATATTTTTATATATAAACTGACAAAATGGATTAAATTTCATGTTTAAAATTTTTCAGCATTTGAATATTCTGAGTGACTTTTATTTTTATTAAATTGTCAGTAGAAGTGTTTTTATTTTTTCATTCAAAGTGCGTCAATAGCGGATAGTGCCATAAGGGTCTGTGAATTTTATTCAAATTTTACGAATTAATTTCTCCACTCACAGACGACAAATTTCTCAAAAATTTAACATATTTATCACTGATAAAATTTTTTTTTCAGGTTATGGAAAATTTTTTATCGACCGTTAAAAATTACTTTTCCATCAGTTGAGAGTTATATAAAGTAGATCTTTTGGTGAAAGCCAGTGTGAAAGGTCGTCTACTTGTAAATATAAAGTATTATATACACCCTTTTTTATTTCTACCACCCGATTGTCTGCACTTTCAGAGCAGAGGGCCTTTGACACGCAAATATATTAACCCCCCTTAACATTTTCCGCAGTCAGCTTCACGTGTGCCTTCCAGTGATGATAGAAAAAAAAAAAGTGTCGGTTAAGAATATAGTTCCAGGAGCGATAAAGGGCGACGCACGGCTCTTCCTGAGTATATGTGAGTATATATTCCTCCCGGGAATTCAGAACTTACGCTGTGCTCTGGCTTTGGAAAGCTTGTCAGATATAATATCATAGCTATACGCACAAGCTATCTCACCCCTATTCTCACAGCTCTTTCATATGCAAAACAACTTGGTGCTCTATTGTGCTGCATTGTCGGATCAGGCACCTTCGTCCAGTCTACCGCCCTCGTTTATTTTCCGCCCCCAACCAGGTATATATATATTTTTGTATCATCAGTTATTTTTTTAAGAATTTTTTTTTTCTCGCTTTTTTCGACGTGACGTACAGGAGACTCCAATAGGGTTGCTGTTGATGCGCCTCTTCTCGCGATATCCAGGTATAAATAGATAAAGTCACTAATTAAAAGTTTAAGTAGCAGCCAGGGATGATGCTATAGAGGGTGCCTTGTGTTTGACGTACTTTGTCCTGCGCAATCTATTTAAATTTTCTCGCCAAGTCAGGTCATCGTGATGGTCACCGATGGAAATGCAAATTTGTATATATTCTACGAGTATTGTTATGTAAACTGGCTGACCGATGGTTATGTGAAAACAATAACTTTTGTCGTAAATTAGGTAAACTTTGACTGGATATTATTCTAGCGTAAATTAAAAAGATAAGTTAGATGGCTTATTTTTGATAAAAAATTTATATTATGTTTTTTTTTTATTATTTCAAATATAATCCGAAAACTTTTTTCCAAGCAAAAAGTAAAAAATTACCACAAAAAGTTATCTTTACTATTCGGGTTTTTCCGTGAAATAATTTGATTTTTTTTTTTTAATCTCAGAATTTAAAGCTATAATAATAATAATTTTTTTTTTTTTTCATTTTAAAAAAGTAATTTAGCATGAGAATAAAATAAATTATAATTTTTCGTTCTATTTGTTTTTTCTCAGGCGCGATGAAAATCTGATGTTTAACACGAAAATGCACTTTTATTGATGTGTTTTCGCGTCATTATTTGATGTTTCTTTCAAGCGTATTAGTAATGTTTTTCATGTTTTTTTTTTTTTTACCCGTTGGCTGATCACTTTTATTTCGTGAGTTTTGCGATTGATCCTGTAAAATAAATATTGGATGAAAAACATAAATGAAAAATAAAAGTGAAAAAAATTAAAAAAAGAAAAATGAACTTAAAAAAAAAAAAAAAACAGTGAAATAAACAGGATGTATCGGACATTTTTTTTCGGCAATACGCACGAATTCACTTCAAAATCAATATTTGGTGCTCGCAGTCAAACTTGTGTGAAAAAATCATGCTCATGCATTCTGATATAATAATATAGAATACTCTCAACCAAACTTCATGCATCGTAACATGCCCTGAGGCTTGTTTAATATAGTCTGTGTTTGTGTATCTCGACGTTCAGGAGTGCAGTGCAGTGATGACGTTAATAAAATACACTAGCTGTATTTTTCTTAATTATTTCAGTTAAGAGTACTCTCATTTATTTTATCTCCCCGTGTCGAAAAACTTCATTACGAATTTATTAATATTATTTTTCTTCATCAATGCAATAGGATAAGCAAATTTAAAGCCAAAAGCACAGACTTTTTCAATAATAACTCAGCCATGGTGAGCAAAATTGATTTCTACACTTAAAAATATTTTTCTTCCCTTTTTGTCATCAAAATTAATTTGATTTTATTTATTTAATATTTTACGTTGACTTTTTAATGTATTTATTTAACACTTGTGGTTTTTTATATTCTATTTAATTTACGGTCAATAATTTTTTTTCTCTTCTAGAAAATTAGGACAACAATTTTTTTTATATTCCTTAAAAGTTCCGTCTATTTTTTTAATGACTGCGAAAACTATTTTAGCGCGTTTTGCGTGGTCTCAAGGGGCAATGCACAACACTCTGCACAGCAGTAGAGTATTTGCATGAATTCAACGGACGGCTGGTATACAGCACTGCAGGAAATTTAAGAGCAAATATTTAGTGGTCTCACATGGGGAACTTTTAGTCATCTATAAAATATTACATATGCAGTAGCACTTTTCATTTTGACATTTTTTTTACACTTAAATAGTTGTTAATAATCATTGAATTAATATTTTTCAGTTGATCTAAACCATTGAACTCGGTTTTACCTCTGTTTTTTAATCGTATTGCTGAACAGTAATAGCAGGATAAAATTTTTTTCATGTGCAATTGCATGAAAAAATGTATTTATAATATTTTTTTCAATTTTTCTAAACAAAAAACTGACAGTTATAATCAGCCTTAAAATTGAATTTCAATCAATAATCGATCCAAAAAATTAGCTGGTTTTTTTTCTGATATAAACACATTATGGTAGTACGAAAAAAATTGTTTAAAATAACATTTTAATGATTTTTATAAATTTAAAAATTCCTGAGTGATCTAAAACATATATTAAATAATTTTTTTATCAATTTAAAAACTTTAGATGGATATAATGCAATAAAAACAAAATGAATTAATATCCGGCAAGACTTAAAAAAAATTAGAAATCATTAATTCATGATAAAAAAAAATCAAAAAATGAATTAAAACATTTTTTTTCAAGTTGAATTAATTCATAAAAATTGTGATTTTTTTAAAATAACTTGAAAACAAAAAAATATTTGATCTAATTTTCATTGACTTTTAGAGGAGGAGTCTTTAAATAAACTAGTTTGTCACGATACAAAGTGAAGGCAAGTGGTAAGAGAGCTTTTCGGTATTTTTTGACAAACTAAAAAAACTAGACAAAAAAAATTCTCAAGTTTGATGTATGTGTGTGTGTGGCGTTACAGTTGCGTGACGTCTTCTCCTTTGGGTGTGGAATACTTAAAAAGGTTTCATCGATGTCGTCATGGGAGAAAATACATGTCTGCGCGACGTCGTGCTTTCAAAAGTTTTTACCAACTGCAGGCGGCTCGTTCGACAAAAGTTTAAACTGGCTACGTCACGTATAGTAGGTATAGCAGCAGTAGTATACAGTATATATATCATATCACACACCGCATGAGGTATTAGCCATGGAGAAAGCGATCACGTGGCTTGCATTAATTCGTTGTGTATGAAACGTGCCTTATTTTACGTTTGTTTCCCCATCCGCTTTCATATACAGTTTTCATACTGCTCTCTATTGAGCGATGAACTAAATTATACAACTGCATTTGCAGTTAAATATTCAGATTGTCATTCCGAGATACGCTTGTGATTGATGATGATGCATACGAGTGAAAATTGAAATACTATGCTACAAATTTATTAAGAACATTTTTTCTTCAATTTAATTTACTTTACTTCTTATTTTTTAAGTATTATTAATAAGTGAAGCAAGATTATTTCACTGTTTTTATTCATTATTTCATTTTTTAACCTTTAGACCATTTTTTTTTTATTTAAAAATTCAATTAAAGTAAAAAAAAAGAAGAATTAATTTTTTTATCGATAATAAAAAAGTATATTTTGCTTGAGTTTTATTTTTTAAGGCAGTTTATCGATTGAGTAATTATTCGATTATATATTTAGACACATTTGATGATCAATTACGTCATTATTTATTTTATTGTAAATAATTTATTGACGTTATTGACTATAGGGGAAAATAAACTGGAGATTTCACTGATGAGAAATACAAGTATTTAAATTATTTATATCTTTTAAAAATAAAATTAATTGTTTTTTAAAATAATGATGTAAATTAAAAATAAATTTTTGGACCATTTTTTTTTCTGCTTGTATAAAATTAATCATGTTAAAAATCACAGGAAAACAAAAGATTTATCTGATTAATTTTTAAATAAATATCGACAGACAGAATTTTATTTTATTTTATTTTTTTGCCTAAAAGAAGAAATCTAGCTAATGAATAAAAACAAATCTGTGAATTAATCTGGTTCCACTTTTGAATAAAAAAAAAATTCGAATCAATAAATTAACCTAGTCCATTATCACTCAGGTAAATGACCATATACAGTACATAACGAAGGCGTCAGGCATCGCAGGCTGCATATTATTAAACTCCCGCGTGACAGGCTCACGCATATAAAAAGTATACATTTGTGCGTCGTGCGTCGTGCGTTTGGGAGAACGTGGGCCGACTATACATGTGGATAATTATATTGTGCTAATGATGCACACGACCATCATGTGATTTAAAATGATATCTGAAATATATATTAATCACGTTTTTATTAAATACCACTATCATTTGCTCAGCTTTTCTTTCTCCGAGCGACATTAATTCATTTTATAAGGTTATATCCAGTTGGAGATTTAAAAAAAAAAATCAATTTCTATTTTTTAAAACAATTTTTCGCAAGTATTTCTGTCGAAAATCCAAACTTTGTGTTTGAATATAGTTGGAATTTTGTCACAAACTCAAATTTTGATTATTTCTTTGATTAATACCGAGATTTTTATATTCTGTACAAAAATCTAACCAAGATAGAAATTAAAAATCGATTAATATTTTATCCTCTCGTTGATATTTTCATAAATTGATAAAAAAGCTTTGAAACTGGATATAACCCTTTAACATGAATAGAAAATTAATAAATTACTTAAAAATAGAATATCTTAAAACAGTGCTGATCCATTTTAAAAACGTGATGTATTAAAAAAAAATTGTTATACTTAAAAAAAAATATTATTCATCATCTCATAATATAATCCGTTGCAGTGTTTATCAATATGCAGTGCGGTGAAGAGGATTTATAATATGCAGGTGCATTATAAGTGCATCAGTCAGTATGGGAGTCCATTGCAGGTGCATCGCAGGCACTCTCACTTAATGTTGGTAAGATTATAGTTACCCGGGGATTTGCGCCACTGTGATCTCCACTCGCGTAGGAGGAAGGACTCACCCGGTATCCACCTAGATTGTTCACAACGCAGGTAAAGGTTGCATCTCGGCCCTGCGGGATTGTCACGTTCTCCAGCGGATAACGGAAGTCTGGTTCCAAGCCCCTCACTGCAATAAAACACACGTCAATGACTGTTACTGCAATATTGCAGCAAAATAAGATGACAATTCGCGACTTGAATTAATGCAAAGGCATGAAGGGATATCCGGCAGCGCGCAATTTCCCGCGTGTAAGACGCACAATGAACACGCGACACGTCATACCAAGACTAGCAACACTGCCATTTTATACTTTACGATCGTATATTTACATGAATTCTATATTTTAATGCGACCTCACGTTCCGTCAACGCGCGCGCACAGTGATGTCGTTTGTACAATCGCTATACTACTCCGACCACCATGCTATGAATCAAATTGTTTGGTTTAGGTATACTCTAGAGCCAATATTTTTATATCATGCCTGTTGGACGATTGTTAACATTTTTACGGCTCTTTAATCGGCCATCTTAATGCTCGCTTATTTATAATCTACTTCACTATGAAATATTGAGGGTACTAAATGTGTCGTGAAAAATACCGAGATTATATAGATTTTTTTTTTAAGTTTTTCAAGACATTTTATGAGTATTCGTAATACAGTAGACTAGTTAAGACGGTATATTCTGTGTACTTAAATAAGTTATATGTACAATTTAAAATTCGCAGATTTTTTTTATGCTTCAATGAAACAGAAAAAAATGTTTTATTTTAAAAAAATTCAAGTTAAAGATCGTGAAATGATTTGGGATGGCATTTTTTATTAAAAAGGATTTTTTTTTACTGAGGGTTAAAACAATCTTTTAAATCGGTCATTTTTTAAAACTTTTTGTGGAGTAATTTTTGTTTGTTTATTTATCAAATGTGAAATTATCAGGAAAAATGGTGAAAAATTATTTTACATCATAAAAAGAGAATTTTTCGTATTATAGGAAGGATTATCAGGCAATTTTTTGAAAAACTACGTTTCCTATGCACATTTTAGTGGTTAATATTTTTTTAGCGGTTTTTAGTGGCTTAGAAAAAAAGTAGATATCTTTAGATGGATATCCCTGAGCCAAGTTTGATTAAATTCCGAGCCTCTAAGACTGCCAATTCTACCTCAATGTGCAAGAAAGTGTTTCTTAATTTACCACGTGAAAATATTTCAACATAATGCCGACAAATGATGTTGACATTCCGCCGCCTATCGGTGGCGTCATGTAAACCGTGGTGCGCAGAGCACTAGCACACAGTCTCTATAGAGAACGGGGGAAAAAAAATAAAAATTTATATGTGTTAGCGTAGATAAATGTCCTCGGAGAGCAATCGTTCTCGGCGAGAGCGAGTCTGCTTGTCTTTTCTGCGCATCGAATTAGCGCTGAGTGTGCGACGGATGTTCATTAAAATTACCCGTACTCGGTTTTTCTGGGCTCAGCAGCGTTGTCCAATGCTATTACTGTATATCACCACATCCCGGTATAGCATCAGAAGAAAAAAAAAGGGCCGAGAGAGAGAAAACGTTGGCCCGCTGGGGAATCAGACCCGACAGCCAGAATTTCCACGAAAAACAAACTCCGATCCCTGCGGCGAGGAACGTCCACCGTTGGAATGAGATGGAGTAGAGGCTCGCCCTGTTGTGTACACTGCTGATCCCACGCTGTACATATACGCAAACAAAGAAGACACTGTCAGTGCTGTGACTTGTACGAGATGAGAGTATAGAGCGGCCAGGGAAAAAAATCGAGTGCGTGCACTGAGAAAGTTTTGACGCAGAAATAATGCTCACGTTCTTGAGAAAACGTTGTTTACGATGCGAACAGTCGGTTGAGAATGCTCGTAAGAGTTGATTGGTAAGGCGATGAAAGTGGAGAGATGCGCAACTTGCGTGAGTTTTCATAGTGTTTTACGTTCCCTAAGGAATCTCTATCCTCTGTCCTCAATTACATTTCTCTCTGCCCAAAGTCTCTCTCCCCAAGCATTTTATCCAACAAGTCATTCAATTTCTACTAAAGTAATAATCCCACAGCGTTCCTTGCTTGCTACAAAATTCGCCGTCTTCTGCCAAAGATACTTTGGCTATGTTTGGATTGTTTTGCTTGTGCTTAACGCGCTCAACTTGAGTAAAACAGGTTCAGGAGCGAGCGGAGATGTATCAGAAATGTTTCGGGAGAATCTTAAATTTGTCATCGGTCTAAATATAAATAGATGAATTTCTATTTATATAAGGTGTAATAGTATAATAAGAAAGTTATTTTGGAGTATTTTTTTATTTTTAAAGAATTAAACTAATGTTTTTTTTTGCTGAACTATAGGATACATATTATTTTAATAGATGAAAAAAATTATTAAGCAAAAAAAACGTCGTTTTAGTTTAAATTTTGGGTGTTGTAAGAATTTATTCAGTGGAATAACTGTTATTACGTCAGCCAAAAGTATGTTTTTCTGGTTTGTAAGTTTAAGGAGTTTCTAAAATGAGTTTGGGAACATTTGGTGGAGATAAACAAAAGTTATTATTTTCGTTAAATTTTAGAAAGTATACCTACCCCTTAGAAAATCTGTCGATTTTGCGTGTTTTTTAGTTTTCAGGTGATAACTCCGTAACTAAGTGAAATAGTGAAAAATGTTAAGAATAATAAATGCTTGCAAATTGTATTTCCTACAAAAATAGTTATTATAATTTTTTTGCTATCTTGCTTTGTTTTTGAGATATCTTAAAAAATAAGAATTTTCAAAATTTACTAGTATCTCAATAATTAAGAATAATACAAAAAAATTTATTCAACAATTTTTATCGAAAATTTGATCCTTAATAAATCAACTCTGATGACATTTTTTGATATATTGCGAATTTGTGGAGTTACCACTAAAAAACAAAAAAAAAATCACAAAAAATGCAAAATTTCACTTCTACAAAAAAATTATTTTTTTCTTATTTTAATCCGACGTTTCAAAACTCGTCTTCGAAACATCTTTTCATGATTAAAGGGCCAGTAAAAGTTTATTGACCAAAAAAAAATGTCATTTCAGTCAAAATTTTCAACAATTTCCACTTTATTAAGTAGTATAAGCGTTATTACGTCAGCCAGGTTAAAATTTTCTAGTTTCTATGTTAAATAAATTTTACAAAAGCATTGTAATAGTTAAACCTTAAGAATATAACAGCTTAAATAATAAATAACATTAAAAATATCCAAAATAATTGAAATAATTTACTCAGTGATATTTCATGATAAACTACAATTGCCTAAAGTCCACTTAAATAAACAAACTTTATGGTAGCAAACGGTGTTACTAGTTTTTGACACGCAGAAGTTTGATGATAAGCCACATGATACACCAGGGTCATGGGCAGACAACTGATGAATTCGACCAAATGCACACTAAGATATCCTGGGACACATTTCACCTTCCACTCGTTCCCTCGTGGGATATCGTGCGCCATACTGTTTCCTCTGCTAATTTGACGGGGAACACGCGACTTCCAACCGCATCAGCAAGATGGCACAGTAAACCAAACGCTCGCGAGAAGGAGAGGACGCGAGTGCCAAGACGATCTACGAGACGTTTTACCAGAGCGCGCGCTACTGTCTAGGGAATTTCGTCGAACGTTGAACAGAACAGAGGACAAACGTATTGTATCGCTTGCAGAAATGCAATGGAACCATCACGGGAAAAGTGTTCCACATACGCGATTTTAGTCAAAATTACTTACAAGAAAGAGTGAATTTTTTTTCTACCTATATTTTTCTGGTAAAGTTTTTACAAATGTACGTTGACTAATAGTATTTTATATACTGTCTATAAGTAAAAATTACTGATCAGCTTCTTCCGTGCAGTTTAAACAATGGCCACTACCGAAGATGATGCGCTGTTAACCTCGCTGTATCCGATGTTGTTTTTAATAAACACCGCGACGAAACATCAAAACAAAGAGAGTGTGGATTTTTGTATATAGAAGAAATAACGGGCGGTTGGTAATATAAAGTAACGTGAAACAGTCGTGCATTATTCACAGCATGAATTATTGATGAGTCGGGCGTAAAATATGAACGACGTCGAGTCGTTATCAACGAGTAGCAGCTCGGCGAGGCGCGCGCGTTTCGACCACGTCGCTGAACAAATGGGATGGGCCGCAGTAGACGACACTGCGCATATTATATTACTTTTCGTCGTTTTTTTATTATTATTCTGTTTTGTGGGCGCATGAGACTCGCGCCTTGTCATGTTATTTATTTTGTTTTTCTCGGCGAGCCTTATCGAATCTCAGTGACAGCGCACAGCGTCAGAATCGATCAAGTGTTTTTTCTTGATGGGTCCAACAAGCTGTTATTTCAGCCTTGGCAATTACATGAAATGTTTTTATTCATTTGCTCGGCAGGCTTTGCACTGTATATAATTCTTCGGCCACTTGCAGCGAGGCAAGAGGCCCATCGAGAACAGCGGCACAGAGTGCACTCCCGGAATTAATTCAAATGACAAGTCCAGCCATCGGCGAATAAACATCAACAGCAGAAGTTGAGCGGAAGCTGGCGGCGGGTCCGTGGGTCCGCGATACCTGGCAAATGTCACGGCCTGCCAGCGACATTGCCAGCTGTGTCCTCACGAGCCACTTGCCATTCCCGCGACTATAACGCCGCTGATGAATTGATTGCCTGACTGTGCATTAACTTGCTTCTATTCACCAGCGACACGTGTAAACACACTGTTCACTCCGCTTGCAAGTAAGAGTCCGTTTGATATTACCGGATTGTAAGATTCGCCAACTATGTGAAATTGAGCCTTGATTTTTCGACGATGAGTCGCAGTTTTAGCGGTTTTTTCCCATATTTAACGTTGAAAAAGTATTTTTTGATTTTTAATTTTCTTAATCTTTTATTTTAGGTGTGGAAAAATTCGATTTACTTGGATAACATGTCTAGAATACTAACCCAACATTGGTTAACCGTTAAGGAACGAAAAGTCGACCGCGGGTGGTTTATAAACGGGTGAGGTGAGCCAAACTGTGCAATTCGACACCTTACCTGTCGCCACGACGAGCACGGTCAGCAGGGCGATAGTGTGGTGATGACAGAGCATTGTGCAGGGCTTGTTGGAGCAACTGGAGCATCCGGCATGAGCGCGGAAGCAGATGAAGCGCAACGATGGAATTCTACTCGACTGCGCCCGTCCGCTCAAACTGTCTCGCAGCGTTGGCTCTGCGCTGCGCTGCCATCAACATCACTGCAACAAATGAGACCAATTTTAATTATTCACTGGGTCGCTTGCGCGCGCGCAAATTCTTGTCCAAGTGAAATGTGCAAACTTGCCGGACAATTTCCATTTGCAACACACGCCGACAGATAAAGTCATTGCAAGCTCGCACAAAGTGTGAGAACAAAAACCCTGTGGGTGTTAGCCAACAATTTGCATTCGCATATGTTATCCCACCACCTGAAAGACTGATATGCCTGTCCGCGTGTGAGCCCACATGTCATTCACATCCCCCGCAGATCCCTCGATGCAGATACAACTCCCGGCGAGAAACGAAAAACAAAAAAAAAAGATAAATGGACCGAGGGAAAGATTATGGCAGAATATCTCACGTTTCTCATCCTCATTATAATTTTTCCGCGCTCTAGTATCAGATTCTGTCATATCTTTGTTATCTTGCGCGGGCATCTGAGTAGGACGTGTGGAAAATATTGAGGCGTGAAATAACTCATCGAGTGTTGCGATTGCACGATGAAATCAGGATTTTCCAACGAGCCAGGAGCCTCAAAATAGAGCACGACTGGTCTCAATTGAAACCACTTAAATAATTATTAAACCATAAGTTTCCATTTTTCCAGAAAAATTTAGAAAAATTTAAATACAATGATTGGTTACATATTTTTATCGATAAAAAATTTTTGGCTTGTTCTCTGATGTTCGAATTGATACCTAGCAGGTTTTAGTTGAAGTACCCTTTGATTTTCATTGAAGATTTTTGCAATAAAAGTGTTGTTATTTTCTAAAAAAAATTTTTATACAATTTTTTTTATTGATTTTACGAAAGTCGTAGTCTGTTGTAAAATAGTTGGATTAGTTGGTTTTCAAGATTTATTGTTTGAAATATAAAATTTTGTGCTAGGATGGTTAGAGAAAAATATTTAGAATTTATGAGAATGATATTTTTTGTCTAGCGCTATAGAATAGCTTTAAAATAGAGGGTGGCGCGTGAATGGGTGAAGGTTTTGCAGCGCATGTGGCGAGCGCAATGTGATGAGTTTACGTTTGTTGGCCCGGCGAGCAACACTTGAAGCTCTGTGTATACATAGGGTGTATAATGCAAAAGGCCGTATACACACGGCAATAATACGTGGATCGTCAATGGACGCGTGAATCCTCGTTCGTCGCTCTAGCTTCACACGCGCGTTACAGCGATGATTAATACCCCAAACGGTTAAGCGCCAAGCTTTGAAATGTGACAGCTCCGCTCATTTCTGTATTTCCCTAATGTCCGGCGTATTTATCACACGATAAAGCTGCAGTATTCATGGCTGTGTAAAATACCGGAAGTTTGCTTTGAGCTGCGTAACACGATATGGTGTTAGACAGAGAATAAAGTTTTTTTAAGGTTGCGACTATGGTTGGAGGATCAGTTGAAATTTAGATAATAATTTTTATATTTCTGTAAAACAGAGGAGAGAGAGGGGAAAAAATATTCGATGGAGAAAACATTTTTTTCCTAATTTTTTTCATATTGATTTACCTTTTCAAAAATTGCTAATATTTATATGTGATTTCACCGGAGAGCATATTAATATTAATATTTTTGTTATGTGCATGTAATAGTTATGAAAGAAAACTCACCCGAGTAAACGCGACCTTAAATGACAACTGGCCGTTGAAGCGAGCGCGAAATTGATTGTTCTGTGTAGTTTTCTATTAACTTTCAGTCCCCGATGGCTAAGTTTACCAGAGACAAAATCGATTAAAGCGCGGTGTGTGCAAAAGCGAGTCAAAGGCTCTGCCTGAGAGTTGAGAGGCCGGCGTCGGAAGAATCCGGATTCCGGAGGGAAACGGGACAACTTGACTGAGCGACACGGGAGACCTGTCGATATCGTGACGATGGCTGCGGGACCCTAACAATTTTTTTTTCCGCCCACTCCATTAACATCTCATTATGAACGACTGGCTGCTCCGCGTCTTTCGCCGTCTTCCCAACTCTCTGTGCAAGCCACGACCATCTTTTTCTCTCTTCCCAAGCAATTTCGACATGCCCATACCTCGAAATACCCAAGTCCAAAGTTCTATTAAAATATCTGGCGCGGGAGCGAACTGCTTTTATCCGTGCATCGTCATCCTCTCGTCGATTCCATCGACTTCACTTCCGGCCCGCCTGTCGCCCATTAACAATATACCTTGTGCTACAGTTTTTACTGGGTAAAAACCACGACGAAAAGCAAATGTTCACGTCTGACGTGAAATATCATTTACAATGGCATCTCGATTTTTTGCTGTTTTCAATCAGAATTTTTTTAATCGAAAATTGAGAGAAATGTTTAGTTAATGTAGAAAAAACGGTTAAATATTTATTAAATATTTTTTAATGAAATTTTGCATATATGTAGGATTTCTCAGGTAGTTTTTGAATTTTTAGATAAAATTTTCAAAATAAAAAAAATTCAATTAATCATGACCGTTTAGAAATTTTTTAAATAATATTTTTTTTAATGATTTCTGAAAACCCTTCTGAGAGTTTATAGTGGCGATATTTTTATTTGTTTTGTTCTACCCCTATTTTTATTTGTATTCGCGTAGTTTAATTTTTACCAGCCATAATAGCCGGTCAAAACAGTTTCAGAGAGAGATAATAGTGAATCGCGGGGTTTACGGGGTACTAAATATATCTACCGACGAGGAATTACTTCCACACACCCCCTAGAAGTTTTTACTTTCCCTACTTTTATTTTCAGTCGCGTGGTTTATTTTTTTAAAATCAAAATAGCCCAAAATACCCGGTCAAGACAGTTCCAGAGAGAAATAATAGTGCATCACGAGACTTACGGGGTGATAAATATTTATACTGACCAAAAATCTCTTTTACAAAATGCCTCGAAGTTTATAACAGCCATAGTTTAATTTATTATCGCTTTGTTCAATTTTTAATAGTCGTAATTTTCTAGCACGGTCTTAAAACGACAATAGAGGGGATCGCTGATTTTTCGAACCTATTTTGTTCCGAAAAGTAATTTAATTCAATAAGAAATAGTAAGATGATTGTTTAGGTTTGAAAATGACATATTTTCTACTGTATTTCAGCATTAAAAAGGTTATAACTTTTTTTTTGTATTCAAAATTTTGTAGACAAGCAGATATAAATTGAACTGTCTTTTCACGAACAAGTCTAATTAGGAATAGCCATCGCGAGGACACGAGTGGCCTTTAAACAAGTGGAGGCTGCAAGACGAACGGCCCGACAGTAAAAGACTGGAGTTTACGAGCGCGATCAGCTTGGATACGTGCTCCTGCTTGTATTGAGAAGCCGCTTGGCGACGGAGGGGCCTGAAGAGAGGGCGAAAGAGTGGCACTATTTTCCGCGGTGTCACGGAGCCGTAATGGAAATAACCGTGGCGTACGGAGTGGAATAACAGTTTCGTGAGGAAATTGCAAAATCGCGGATGAGCTGGATCTCGCTCTGCCGCGCACACACACAGCGTGTGTGAATAGGTGAGAGCTCGTCAAAGTCAACATGCATAGACTTGTTGTTTCATTCCCGCTCGTAATCCATATAAACGAATTAGTCTGGTGTACGACGCCGGTGTCGCATACTACATGCACGCGTTGCGACAGGTTTCGTGCAGAAAAGCCACGACTGTTCAACAGCTCATCAGCCCTGAGTGTCTTGGGCGCGCCACAAATTATCCTGCCTCCACAACTTGTCCCGATGATGACAATTAATGGATCTACGCTTATTTAATTGCCAATTTGCCGCTTCTTGACGGTTTTTTTTTCGAGATTTTAACCTGCAAAATCTGTGACAAACTCAATTCGATTTGTATATGAATTTATATCTGAGATTTTATTTTATTTATCAAAATTTTTTCAAGAATTTTAATTATTTTAATAATTTAAAAGTTGTATTTATTATTTAAATGTGTTATAAATTTTTTTTTCATCACATTTTGAGGATAAAAACGAAAAATTGGTTAATTTTAGAAATTTAAAGTTTTTTTTCTACATTCAAAATTGAATTGAAAAAGTATTCTAAAATTAAATCTTTTATTAGGGGAAGATGAGGCAAAATGAGGTATACTTTTATATGGAAATGAAAACCCCATTTTGCCCCACTTACCCCTATATCTGTCATAAAAATAATTTTTCGTGTGTTTAAAGCTAAAATATATTGTTTCACGCTCTCCTTCGTCATGAAACTTTTTTAAATGTCACTCTACAGTTGGAAAAGTACCCAAAAAAATTTGCAACCCCATTGACGTCAATTTAAAGACAACCTGCCACTCTCTAAACCCGAAATTTTCGGAATTGGACGGAAAATTAGTATGTAATATAAGGATTTAAGATTTTTCTTCACGATGAAAATTTTTTTTAAGTTATTTTATAGTCCAAAAAGTATCCAAAAAAAATTCGCCACCCCCCCAATATCATTTTAACACCCGGCGGTTGGCCATAGAAAATTTTTTTGACCCACCAAAAACGACGTACATTTTAACTACTAATTAAATAATTCAAAATTTTATTTAATAAAAGATTGCAAAGTGCATGCAGTTATTCAAATAAATTAAATGGTCGTCAAAATGGTGTGTTTAAATTTGAAATCCATCTTACATTCTCTTCGATCAAATGTATCTCTAAAATATCTACGTATACGTCCAGCGAGCGATCATTGAGAAACAAAAGTAAACTTTGAGCTGATGAAATACTTCGTTATACTTGGGCGTATACTGCTCCATTGTATTTGAACTCTATTATTTTTCGCCAGACATTATCCAAATTATTATATTGAACTTGCCCATGATCCGCGAGAAAAGCCTCCCTCAGTTTAACCATCGCCAAGCTCTTTCAATATCTTTTACCAGTTCGTTAAAAGTGCGATCCCAGTGCTGACGAGTTGTAGGAACTTGCCTTCGAGCTTATCCAATTATGCTTCGCCGCGATGGTAGATAGTATATGCACATCACAGCCATGAGGCTCTCTTGTTCTTGCGCAAAATGTCACGTAACTTGTAGTCAGGAAATTGGAAGAGCATTATAGAAACCATGGAAGACTGCTGCAAGATGCTGTGATGTGCTCTTTCACAAAACCTCACTTGTCTATTGTGTTTAATCCCTTATTGAACCGATCGTTCCCTTCATTAGAAATTTTACAAACTTGTATACATACAGATTGACGTAGACACACGTGATCCGTGTCAGCATCTTATAATAGTCGCGAAACATTCCTGACACGTGTTGGGAAATTCCTGACGCAGCCATTTTGACCAGTTGCCATCGGAGGAGACGTGACTCTTCGCAGACTCTCAATCGCAAGCATTTTTTTTTAATTCTTCGCGTGAAATCGCGAGTTTTTTCAATGTTTATTAATTTTTTTTTTTTTTTTGATGAGTCCTTTGACGCGTTCAAAGAGACTTTTCAAGCTCATCAAATCGATTTCCGGGATGGGAAGTTAGTTCTTGACATCGTAACGTGTGCCTCTGTCAAGAAATTGGAAAACTGTCAACGATCCAAGTGACATACTTCACCCGCGCTCTAACATCAATATCTTTCGTGGCTTTTTCAACCTCACTCTTTAGTCATCAATTTTTTTGTTCACTCAGAGTTTTTCAAAATTATGCGCTTTAATTTTTTGGTTTAATTAAAATTTTTTTAGTCTTTTGTTTGATTTTTTAGTGATTTTTATTTATAATAGAGAGAAAAAAACTGCACAAAAAAGCCATTCAGGCAAAATTAGGATTGAATCAACGTGTTTATTGGTAAATAAAATTTTTTATTAAATAAAAACTACTTGTCTGATGTCTGAGAGACTTTGTAGTAATCGTATTTTTATTTGTTGTAGCGCAAGTTCATTTTTACCGGCACAGACAGTATGGGTCACGACCCGACCAGGCTTTCGAAGCATAAAATCAATGTAACTCCTGATAAATACAATTTTTTATCGAATTAATTCTATTGAGTCTCAAAGAGTTTTTAATAACTAATTATTGATTCGTAGTGGTATTAATTCATTTTTAGTTAATCATAATATCGCAGATAGCTAAAACGAAAAAGTCTATAAAATTCAGAACATTTTACTTGATAATATCTTGATAAGGATACAATTTAAACGGATTTTGATTAAAATCTTTTTTATAGCTGATAAAATTCTCTACAAAAAAGATCTCTTGACAAAAATTTCTATCTTCAATAGTTTTAGGGATATTTCGATTTAAAACAGCAAAATAATTAATTATCTACGTTCTTTTGGCTTTAGACACGTGATATGTGATTTTTTAAATAAATAATTGATGATGAATTGATTTCTTTCATGTTAAAAAATTTACGTTTATAGTTAGATATTAATTTAAACGAATTATTAATTTATATTTAAGCAGCAATTTATTTATACATTGGCTATACCATGTACTTAATAATATACTATTTATCAACTATTAATAAATTCTTTTCTCAGTGTATTTCATTAAGATAAAAGACGTTTTATTCGTTAAAATAACACAAATATAATCTAACCGTTTTATTATTAAATTAATTGATAAGTGACACAAATTTGCGGCTTGAATGGAAGAATTTTAATTTTATCACGTGATGAAAGCGCGTGAATATAGGTATAGATCTGTCTGATGGAATAAATCGAGTGTGGTTATATAATAAGGAGTAAAATCGATGGCCTCGTTATCGAGAGGGTTGAAAAGGTGGAAAAATCATGATGCGGTGAGGGAATAAGAGGATGAACGGCGCGGTAGATCTGATGGTGTGTATTTCCGGAAACGAGGGCGGTTGGAAGGCGGACCACGTATAGGAACTCGCGTGTGATGGAAGCAGTGGTCAGCAGAATCAGAATGCTCGCGGAAGCCCATATAACGGCCACTCGAGCGAGTTGAAAGTGCCTTTAGTCCTGCACCTGGAGGCTCTAGACACACACTGACTCAAACTCGCTATAGCTTTTAGTAATCCACATCATGAGCAATGTCTTGAAGCGTCTCTTTACTTAAGGGTAAAAGTGAGTGTCTCTGACGGAATGGCCAAAGACATGTCATCGCACATTCTCTTTCACCTTTTCTAATTACTTGATGCATGAGCGTGCTGACGGAATTTTAGTGGCGTGTCCAGTCAAAATTCTAGTCAGCATGTATCCGAACTCGCCGGTATAAAGTTCAGCTTGAGAGTTCGTGCTTGGAAAATGTATCGGTTACTCGAGAATTCCTTCAACGAGGGCCTGCACACACTCTGGATAATTAGAAACGTGACGCGAGTGTGTCTACCCCAGTAATTTCACCGACTTCATGACATTCACACATAGCTCATCATCAAACACATACATGTGTATACATAGGGCATTAATGCTGTTTATTTCAGTTTCCCCGTGTGCCATCATATCAACGCATGAATATTCAAGTGGCGAAACAATTTGCCTGCATTCATGGAAGATTATTTTAATAGTAGAGGTAGCCAATTTCGAAAATTCAATTAAACACCTATAACTTTCACTTTTTTTAAATTACCTTCATTAATCATTCTCACGGACATTTTAAATTATGAATTTTTTATGAGCTTTGTTTTCGTTCGTTTTTTTTTTTTTTTTTTATGCAGACATCAGATAAATTTATTTGCAATTTAAGAATTTTTTCGCAACATTATATTTTTGTATAAAATGTTTATTTATCATATTTTTAGTCGATAATTTTTTTTTTATACTTTTATTTGTCAAATTGAGTTAAGA
Source organism: Macrocentrus cingulum (assembly GCA_002156465.1). Taxonomy (NCBI): domain Eukaryota; kingdom Metazoa; phylum Arthropoda; class Insecta; order Hymenoptera; family Braconidae; genus Macrocentrus; species Macrocentrus cingulum. The sequence goes on along the minus strand of MVJL01000607.1, from coordinate 162,460 downwards.
TACTTTTTTTTATAATATTAAATGTAAAAAAAAAAAATTTTATTCATGTGATTATTTTTTATGCTATTGTTTTTTTTTTTTTGAAGAAAATTTTTCTGTTGTTGAGTTAATGGAAAAATGCAATATATAAGAATTAACAATTTTTTTCGTGAATTTTTTACATTTTTTATTTATTGAACTGTATTTTTAATAAATTTATAGTTAAAATTTTCCATGATTTCAAAAAAAAATATTAGTTTTACTGTAAAAAACCGATTTTTACATAAAAATTGAGATAAAATGTAGATTTTTTAATATTTATTAAATTTTAAACAAATTTTTATTTAATATTTTATGGAAAAAAAAATTATAAATCGTAGAATTTTGTTTATTTCACGGTAATAACATCACAATTTTCGCTGTAAATGGACATAAATGATTAAATCACAAGTGATTTCCGATAAAACTATGCCCTGTAATCCTCAATAGCTACTCGATATTCAATATGAATGAACCAATTGAATTTTAAGTGATGTTCATGTGTAATATTTCTCGTATTTTCATGCAACAACACTTGAGGATTAGTGAACTTGCACTCGGTATTTTTTACTCTCAATTGAAAAATCCATTAATCAATGTCTAGCTTGACAATAGTTTTATATTCTGTATAAATAATATAAAAATATTCCTGAAGATTAACTGTAAATAAAGTAGAAACCGCACCAACGCACACTCAATCGTCTCAGCCTCTGCATCAAGTGGAAATATCGATCTTAAGTCGGACGGGCCGCCCGGAAGAATAATCGGTGCATAACTATACAGTCTCGGTAAACATAACTCGGGGATTCATAAAGTTTTGCGTCCTCTCTCGGTATATATACTGGGATATTAAAGCAATATAAAACCAGTACAAATAAAATAAAAACTTATAATCACGCGGGTAGAACTTTCTCAACGACTCTGCGATTTTTTTTTCAACCACCATGCTTCTGACCGTTTGATCGGAATATAATTTTCATACATTGTGATCTAAACTTAAATTTATATTATAAAATTTACGAAAAACGAAAAATCAAAAAAAAAAAAAAATAATAATAACTTCTGCAACTAATATCTCGGTCATAAATAAAATATCCTGTATATCCGCTTGTAATATTTTTATAAAAAATTTTATAAACTATAAAAAAGTGTTCTAGAAAAGTTTCTGTAGCTGTCATAATTTCTGAGATATTTTTGAAATAAAAAGTCTAGTTAAAATTGGAAAAATTTAAAAATTCAAAACAATTTTTTTTTCCAATTGAAATATCTCATTTAAAATTAGAACTATAAAATTTTTATATATAACATTTTTTGTAGATAATTTTATAAACTACAAAAAGTTTCTCTTAAAAAATTTCCATAGCTCGTGTAGTTTTCAAGATATTTTGAATATAAAAAAAATTTTATTTCAAAAAAATTTTTTATACATTAAAAAATTTTTAAATATTACTCATTTTTATTTCCAATTATTACTAAACATTTTAAAAATTGAAAAACTATTAAATTTAAAGAAAAAAGAATTAATACCGAGATTTAAAAAAAATTATAGATATTCAATAAATCGGAAAATAAATTTCCGACGTTTCAATACAGCTTCAATAAGTCTCACGCTAGACTACCTAATCGACAAAGGTTTCTCGCACAACAATTCACTCTTTAACATCCGTTGAAATCGTGTATTACATCAGCAGCTGTGAATACAATGCTACACCTCACACCTGAAAAAATTTCCTTCATATATGATAAAAAAAATTCTCTCTGGAAACATTTTCATCCGACACTATTTCTCAAAATGCGAATATATTTCCTAGGAATGCAACTTTGAGACGCGATACAAAAGCGCGCGCCACGTTTGCGCGCGGCATGTTGGGCAATGCGATGCAATTAATTCTCAGCTGGTTTGACGCAGAAGAATGTAATATAGGCAGCCTTTGTGTGTCGAAAGCAGGTTTTTTTTCACGTATTACTTGCGCATGTACATACTTGCGCAATATATCCGTCGACGGTAGAGAGAGAGAGAGAGAGCGAAAGGCAGTGAAAGAGACGGTTTGCGGTGATGCAACGTCGGCGGCCAGACGTAGGCCAATGTTTTGCGCATACACACGGATACGGCACTCATACGTGCGCTTTGCGGATCGAAAGGTTATAGCTCTGAGTGCAATAACTGTGTTGCCATGTCGGGGTGTACTTTGATGTTGATGCATTAACCTCCACTGCCGCCAGCGACTGGTCAACGCGGTGGAACGAGCCTGAATGCACGCGAGCTTTGACTGAAAACGCTCACTACTCTGATCACTCATATTTTTTTCTGCAATATTTGAAAACAATATTTCGATCTAATAGTCAGTACAGCATATTGTCGATAAAAAAAAATCATCGCCAGTGTCTGTCATTACCAATTTTTCTACTGACAATTCAATATTTTTAATAATTAAAATTTTATTCACGATAATGTACCAATTGATGACTAGTTAAGGGAAATTCGGGCGGAAAATGATTGCTTTTTAAATAATTTTTAGTGTTTAAACCTGAATGAGCACATAATTAGATTATTTGAACATTATATTTTTGATTTATAATTTTTTCAACAATTAAAATATAGCAATAACATAAAAATTGAAAGAAATGTCGCGTTAACTGAAAAAAAAAATTACAATTTTCAGTTCACAAAAAAAAAATATTTATGGGGAAATAAAATAAAAATATTCTGAATTTTAACTTTCACACATTTTTTAATTAATATTTTTAAAATAAAAAAATTCGAATCATGGTTTAAAAAATGTTTATTAAATTCAACAAAATAATTTCACCAAAAAATTGATATTTTAATATTAAAATCTTTGAATAATAATTTTTCCAAATGGAACGATGAAATTAATTTTATTTATATACATAAGTATTGTAATAAATAGTGGAAGATTTTTTACAGATTGTTTTTATCGTTTAATTGTAATAAAAATTTTTTTTTTACACTCTTAGAGTGTTTATATAGAGTTTTATTGTACAATAACATTTTCTTCAATTAAAAAAATACTAATCCCCCCTCTGTCATCTAGTAAATGGATAAATAATAATAATAAAAAAAACCAGTTATGTAAAATGCAGTATATATTCGCTACGATGAAGAGCACTCTTTTTAATACAGCCATCAGTTGATTGCGGAGTAAAAGACAGTGAGAAAAAGGAGAAAAAAAGTGTATCGGGCAACGTGACGGATCAACTCTGTAAAAATGATTTAATGGCCAAAGAGCATTTGAACTATAGCTACAACTATCTCGCGCCTGGACACAGCGGCACGCCAAGAAGGGAAGAGAAAGCGAGGGCAACTTGTTGCACTCTCGGGTGACATACAACGCCCTTCGATAATGTTTCCGTGTCTAAAGGTCTTTCCAGTGCTTATCGTGCCTCCAGCCATCGATTACGTGACAAATCCAAACGATATACATTCTATTTTCTCGAAATTAAACGAAAAAAAAAAAGATCCATCCCAAATCCAGTACAGTATTTTTCTCCTAATATCTCGATAACTCAATAAATACGCGAGATAACAAAAAAAATCAAGAGAAGTAAATAAAAGAAAATTTAATTTTCTATAAAAAATGTAGAATAATTTTTTGTCATTTTTTGCTTTATTTTCGAGATATTACAAAAATAAACACACTTTGTTAATATCTTTGAAATTTTAACTTGAAAATTTTTTACAAGTTGGATTTTCTGCTTTGTATTTGACTACTACTAAATTTTCATCGTTTCAAAAAGCGTGTTCTCGCTGATTACTAGGATCTCGCGCAATAAATTCAAAGTTCTCAAGAGATTGTGTTTGAGTTGGACGCGTGTGCAACAAATTACCGCTAGTGGAGCAGCGCAATCGATCTGCAAACGCGCGCGCAGACCGAGGGCATATCAAAGAGAGAAGCCGACTTATCGCTACGGGTCGGAGATTCCTAAAGGTGCAGCTAACTGAAACCAACAGCTAGTATAATCAGATCGGAGTGTCATCCGTCAGTTTCGCGCAGTTTTATCCAACTAAAACTAACTCGCTAGTGCTGTTTTCGAGCCTGCGATATATGTATATGGAAAAGTTAATGAAATAATTAATAATTTTATTGATTAATAAGTTGATGAGATAATTTAGATACTGCAAAAGGTGCAAGGACCTTCAATAATTCAAGAAGGCGCAACAAGCTTATCCTTGTTGCAAAGTCCTGATTTCGCAAGTTTACACCGATGTAATCGTGTGAATAATGGAAGGATCAAGCTGTAAATTTGCAAGGACCTTCTCCGGAGTTCCTGAAAAGTCATATAAAAATTGCAAGGACCCTTGATAATCAGGAAGGGCGTTATAAGCTTATACTTATTGCAAAGTCTCGATTTCCTGAGTTTTTACTGGTGTAATCATGTAAACAATTATCAGATCAACCTAAAAAATTTCAAGAACCTTCTGCCAAGTCCTCCGAAAGTTCTAAAAAAATATCTGTCATCTATACATATATAAACTTTTTGACTGAATATATTTTCTGACTCAGTTTGACGAGCTGAGTCAGAAAATACCAAAATTTTCTAAAAGTCGCGCCATGAGGACGGCGGCAATAGTTAGATTTCTGAAAAATCGACTAAAAACCAAAATCTATCAACATTTTCTCATTGAAAGGCATGTGGAAAAGTCAAAATCCCCCAAAAATGACTATTTCTCCGTGTTATCTCTCCTGGATGACCTCTAAACTAATGAACCGATTTGGCACATCTTTGAACTTAACCTTGGTATCGGTCCATAGGAGTATGCCAAATTTCAATGAGATCCGTCAAAAATTGTAGACGCTATCGTCATGCCAAGCCCAGATGTATATTTGTCTTTTTTCTTAAATAATGATGAAAAACCCACCCTCATAACAAGGTCCCCACCCTCATAACAAGGTCTAATTAAAAAATTAATTAAAACACCACTAGGAAAATTGAATTCCCAGAAAAAAAATATAATTACAAAAGTCAACCTCAATACGAAATAACATAAGAACCCGGCAGTTTAATCAATAGCTCATTAACGAGTTGAAACATCACATTTGAATATTTTATAATACCCATGAATTTTTTATTCTATTATTTAAGCTTAAAATTTATATTTCTGTTGTAATAAAATATTATAATTTAATTTTCAGCAGCTTTTATCAAAGATTTTCGCGCAAGTTAAACATAATCTAGAATTTGTAAGTGATAAACCTTATTTTAGGTCAGACAAGTCGTTTTATCTCTATAAAAAAAAAAAATTATAATCTTATCATAATTTGTTTTAATAATCGTTAAAAATATTTTTTTATTCTGAAATATCAAGTGACACATGTATTTTCAGGTTTCTAATTCAGAAGATTGTCAATTTCTTCAATCTAGAATATTTTTAGCGTATATAAAAAAATTTTTTGAAGGCATAAAAAAAGGTTAATTCAAGCATCCGACAGAATAATTCAATTATTTCAACTGTTTTATTCGCTCGCCTTGCAAGTGAAAAACTTTATTTCAGATCAGACAAGTTGATACATCTTAAAAAAATTTTTATTTCATTTTGTTTTAATTATTTTCCTTAAAAAAATGACGATATACCAGGTTGCATATCGTGCGTATCTAAATTTCAACTAATAGTTCCGTCTTTCCGGCAAAGCCGCGTGGCATAATTCAGCTTTATAGCCTCATCTAGGCGACTGCAAGACACTCCACACGAGAGTTGAACCTTTTGCCACTTGTGTCGTCGTCGGTATACCTGCACGGTATAGGAGAATTCTCGCGTCTGTCTTACGAGTAGCAAAGTGCCTACCATCTCTCGCAGCGGCAATGTTCGTCGCGTATTAACACCTCCATCCAGCCTTAATGAATCCCTCAGTCAAGCTGTGGAGCCAACCCTGCAGCGCCTTCATCAACTTAAATATAGACTTTAGGCATGCTTGCAGTACTCTAGAGTGCACATATTTCGTTTCATCACATCTGCGTTTATGCGTCCTTTACTTGAACACTCGTAAAAACTTTATTTTCCGGACACCCTTGAGTCTCAAGGGTATTTTTTAATTTATTACACGTGAAAATTCAAGTAGACTTGATAATCCGAGCAGATGCAAGTGTTTCACACAAAAGCGGGGGGAAAAAATGAAAAAAAAAATTTTTTTCGGAAGCGAAAATGCGCGAGTAATTGATTTTCGTGATGGATGTTATGAGAGTAGTCGTAATTGGATAGGCACTGGGATGGAAAATGGTTGAAGTAGGTACAGGTTAAAAGGCATAAGAGCGAGCGAGCAAGAGGGACAGAGTGGATGGATGGGTGGCCGGCGCGCGGGAATAGACAGTGTTCGTTATACATGTATGTATTTTATATATGTGATGCTGCTAGAACGCCGCTGGCTCGGGAGTTCTCATTCGCGCACCCAGCCCATCTCATACGGGTTCAGGGGACAAATTATTTCCCCATTTTATGGCCCGCTAAAATATAAATCAAGTTCTAAATTAAATTCCTCTCACCCGCGCTCATTCTCTCGGGCTCGCATGCGCACGCTGAATCTCTGGCCAACTATAACCACTTTATACCCGTTATTCTGTGTAGATAAACCTTTTTATAGTGTATGTATAGAGGTACATATAATCATGCGTGTGTATGTGATGCGCCTCAAGGAGCTTCGGGAATTGTTTATTTTTCAGGAGGAATAAGTGTTTTTTTAGTGATTGAGAAAATTCGAGTGAAAATAAGCAAAATGCATATATGTGTCGTTTTTTTTTTTTTATATATTTCTAGAAAATTGAGATAATAAAAATGTTTGTTGACTCTCGCATTTCTTATTGTTTGATTTTTCTGATGAGTGTAGAAAAAAAATTAAGTGAATTTATTCTTTTTTTTCTTAAAAAGCACTTAAAAACAATTTTTTTTTATATTTTAATTAGGTGTAAAAAATTTTTAGGATCGTTATTTATTATTGTGATCAATTTGAAAAAGATTGTTTATTTATATCAATGTTTATTTAGCAAAATTCAGGATGCTTAATAGTGAAATGAAGTAGTCCAACCAATTTTGTGTCAGACAAACGTGTTTCTCTGTTTTTGTTAATTAAATTTTCGTACTAAATTAATTTGAAAAATAATTTTTAGTATATTCAATTGAATGAATATTTTTACAATGAAAAACTGCGCACGCGTCATTAAGGTAATTTTTTTTTAATTTTTTTAGAAAGTACAATTTTGAGAAAAATACTAATTTGTTAATAACAAAAAAAAAATTATCTCCACCTCGTAATCACTCAAACGTATTCCCAGGATCATTTTTGTGATATTTAATTGACATTGAAATAAAAATTTTTTTTAGAAATCGTACAGTTTTCACGATTTTGTCAGTTTTTCAGTGATAACTCGTTAACGGAGCGAGATAACTATAAATCTCATGAGAGTTAAAAGATTTGGAGTAACATTTCCTACAAAAAATGTCGATAAAATTTTTTTGTATCTTGATCAGTTTTTGAGATATTCCAGTTTTTTGAAATTTTTATTTTTTAAAAAATCTCGAAAACTAAGAATGATACAAAAAAAATTAATAGAACATTTTTTATCGAAAATACAATTTGTAATAATTTTACTCTCATAACATTTTTCATTATCTCGCTTAGTAAACAAGTAATCGTGAAAAAACTAAAAAAATCACGCAAATGGCCGAATTTCCATGGACTATATAACCCTTTTCAAAATTCGACCAAAAAAAAAAATTTTTCTTTTTCATCTAATCATCACGCAACTCATTCTGAAAACTTAGTTTACTTGAAGAAAAAAAAATTTTTTCTCTGGCTGACCTAAAAACCGCTTTACTACTTAAAATCCAAATAAAAAAACCTCTTGAAAAATTCCAAACAATACTGCAAACATCACCATTGATTAGAAATAATCTCAAACTATCTAACAATTCCAAATCGCCGGGGAAAAACGTGACTATTAAACAATAAAAAATTAATTGTCTGAAGCTCAGTAAAAAAAAAAAATTTGATTCCCGACAGTTAAGCGTAAAGTTAAAAAGTTTCTTTGGCCAAGCAGTGGGTGAGAAATGCTTCAAAGGCGCGTTGGCAAGACGAAGAATGTGGCAAAGAAGTGAGCAGGATGGTGACGAAAAAAACAAAAAGCGAAAAGGGTATAAGAAAGAGGAGAGAAATTCTGGAGCTCGCTGGCAAAGTGCCGTCGCGTACTAGTGAATTCACGGGCAGTCTTTAACTGTGGGTAGAGAGCTCGTTTCAAAGCTATACATAAGAGGGGTGAGAGGGGAGGCCCCTTTTGAACGATATAACCTGCGTCCCATTGGCGCACCCCTCTCTCAAACCCTCCGGATAATTAAACGAAATTCATTTACATAGCTGGAGTAATACGGGGCGCCAGCTCCGCCGCGTGTCGTCGCGTTCCCCGGGGTCGTCCTTGCCGTCGTCGGCTCTCTCGCAAGTTTATAGCATCAGGGATGATTTTCCTGGCTCTCATTCACTTGGCCGTATCTTCAAATACTACTTGCGCCCTCTTGAATTCCCGCCTCCCCATCTACTTTTGATTTTAACCGCGTACTGAGACGCTTTCAAGTTGAAAAGGGTCGTACAACCGTCCTTTCCAACGCCTTCTTTCCCATTTTTTCTTTCATTTCTCACTCTGCATCAACCCTTCATTGCCCAATTCACGCGCTCGCCCCATAATACACGCTCGAGTAATTGAACCGCGTGGAGACACGCGAAAGTTGCGAGTTTTCAGGAGAGAGACAGAGGATGCGGATATATCGAGTTACTCATTCGGCTGGTCTATAAATTATTTCAGGTCTATTTGGATAGTAGGAACTCAATATTTCGCAATTTACGACAGAGCTCCGATCACTATTTTGCTTTAAATGTAAAAATTTTATTTCTGCACTTAGATGTTGCATGCGAGGATTAAAAAAATATGGTATTATTCCATTAAGACCATTAGGATGAGACGATTATTAACGGGGATTGCACTAAAAATTGTAACTTTTTTCTATAAATTATATATTGTATTGAAGAGTTTTTTATTTCAATTTTTTTGAAATTTTTTTAGCGAGAAATCAACATAATAAAATGGTTAAACGTTTGTTTGTACGTGAGTACCATGCCATTTAAAAATATTAGCGAAATCGGACTAGTAAGCGAGTGTATAGAGCACATACCCTATTTTATCGCATAGGGGGTGTGAAATAAAAAAAAAAGTCTTAAAAAATATGATAATTCGGATAAATGAATTTTTATATAGGCCATCGGGCTCTGAAGACAGTTGATGAATGAATTTTCTATGTATATGTATAACAAGTGGCAAAAGTTAGAAGTTGAAAGTTGAATTATATAAAAAGTCTTGATTACATACCTCTGGAGGTCTTTGAAGAGCACTGGATAGAAAAGTGAAGGGAAAAAGTGAGAGAAAAGTGGCTGCTGAAAGGCCGAGTGCCAACAGATTATATACCTATAACGCGGTCCGGCGTATCGTTGCGACCGCACAAACTCATCGCTCAAATGGATCTGACGGCACAAACGAGAAGGTGAAATGAACGTGCACCACCCACCGCTAGTCGGGCATATAACAAACAACACAGATATTTCGAGGCAAAACGCACTATACACGTTAGAGCGAATACACAAATAGCATCGTCTATATAATGAGTATCAGGTAGCAATTATAGAGAGAAGTAAACCATTATCAACTGCGACATAGCCAAGGGTGCGTCCAATTAGGTATACCGAGTTATACTTTGTTCTTCATTTATTAAATACACTGTCTCGTTTTAATTCATGTATACGCCTCGATTACGCCGCGGAAACGCCCTTATAGTCATAACGAGTTTTCTGTTACGCTTGGAAATATACATCTGTTGTGAAATTTTGCAGAATAAGTTTGATTTTGTGATGATAAATAAAAATTTCTTCAAGTTATTACACGGATTTATTTAATTGATTTAAATAGAATAATAATTATAGAAATAAAGAATTAATTAAATATTAAAAGCTTTATAAGAAAAAAAATTTCTGTATTAAAAAAATATTATACTTAGATTTTGTTTAAAAATGATAAAAATTTATAAATAATTCATGATAAAAAAATTATTTTTCAGTTAAAAATTCATAATTTTTAATTTTTTTTTTCAATTTAAAATATTTCTGATTAATTTTTAAAAATTGTAGAAATTTTGAAAATTAAAAAATGATCAATAAAAAATTTTGTATCAAAATACTCACTCAAAATTTACAATTTTAAATTTTGGAATTAAAAATTTTTTTAATATTTTTACTTACGAAAAAAAAAAATGTAAAATTTTTCAACTATCAAAATTTGTAGTTGTTAATTAACGTTCATGGGAAAATTTTGGATTTTTTTTGTTTAGCTTCTGAACAAAAATATAAATATACATTTTATTCAACAAAACCTGATGCCTGAGGGATGAAAAACTGTATATCCCCGATATCCGACTTACGCGGGCATTTCGTTCAGTAAAAAATTTTTTTTCACTCCCAATAAAATTTAAAATAATCTCAAGATATAGCTGAAACCCGCTTATGTCGAGCTGCACTTTCACCAGTTTCCCATATAGCCATATGAATTTTTGGAATAATCGGCCACACGCAAACTTGCGGCACGGGAATCCATATATATACAAAGGGCAAAGAACGTGCGAAAGCGGTAAACGAATTCATCCGTGAAATTACTACGATTGAATTGGTCATTACCGATCTGCGTATACATGTTCGAATGTGCGAATGCCACACCTATGTATATACACGAAAGCCATGTGTGATCCCATTTGGCAGCATGTGCACGAGGCTATCGGGACAGTTTTGTGGTGGCAGGTTGATTGATCCGTTCGGATTAACGTTCCAAATATCACCTCGAAGCCCAAAACGGCTCAGAGACCGATATTTCTCGTTTCAGAATTGTCAGAGCGGCGACATCTAGTGTCACAACGGCTTAACCGTGATGAGACGTCGAGTGAAAAATCGTTGAAATTGGCGGGCACTGAGAGATAAAGCGAAATCCTCGGTCTAACGCCGGATTTTCCTCTGGAAATCCCAATAAAACTGTACAAAAAAAATGACAAAAATCGATAAACATTTGAAGTTGTACTCGATCTGTTTCGAAAATGGTCGGATGATTGTTCAAGACAGACGCGTTCTTCCGTCCCCTCAGTCGGTATAACCCCCTCGCGTGTTGATGGCGTCAGCATGCGCCGCAGGTGAGGCGCAATGGTGACATATGTGGGCGACGAAAAAATTACGTAAATTAGTGTCAATTGCGGACGACCCCTGCTGAAGGATGACATGGGCGGACTGCGGGATGAGAGCGGCTCGCGCGCTCGTCCTCCCAAGCCAGAGGGAGAAGAGTCGCTGTGCTGTGTGTGATTGATGAGCCTGTGATAGCGACGGGCCTGCACTCGACACCTCGCTACTGCCGTCAAACAATGCATATTCATTGGGACGTATAAATAATGCCTGTTTAATACATAAATATAACCCGACGCCATCGGTAGCGCAGTTGAAACTTTCTCCTCTATCGCGGGTCGTAACCGATTTTGCTGCTGAATATTATTTTTATTTTCAATGTATAACACTTTTAGAAAATTAATGATTAACCCAATCACCCGTAAATGCTTTGTTTCAACTATTTTTTACAAGCTGTCAAACTTTGAAAAAAAAAAACATGATTGCAATATTTTTTTCTCCTTTTTTCTACTTTTTGAGTTTATTTTCGTGCCGATAACTCGGTAAATAATGAAAATACAAAAAAATGTTATCAGAGTGAAAAGTTTGGGTATTAAATTTCCTATAAAAAATGTGGAATAAAATTTTTTGTATCTCCCGTAATTTTTTCAAAACTTTTGATTTTTAAAATATTCTTGTTCTTCAAATTCATGCGTTTTGTTATGTATTTATGTCTTGTGCTTGAATTTTTTCAGACGATGTGGCAATAACGCTGTCGTCTGAAATACACTACGATAAATCACTCGTACGATGTGATTCTAAACTCGTAAAGGCTGGTCAATTTCTTGGGTTAGGTGTTGTGATCTTAACCATAGTGGCTTAAGTATTTTTATGGACATGCTTCCGTGCCGACTCAATTACTCCATCTTAAACTTAATTTATAATATCGTGAAACTAAAATTTTCATTTTCATTTTATGCATTCAATGTAATATAACTAGATTTTCTATTTTATTATTTTTAAAAAATGTTGATTAAATGGCTGAATATAAAATTAAATATTCAACGAGCTAACCACAACAAACTGACGGTTCAACGGTCTCGAGGGAGTTTATTGTCTATAAATGACGTGTTTAGCTTTCCATTCTCGCTGGAAAACTAAATGAAAAAAAGCGCGTTAATGAAGGGGCCATATGAGTGCATAGTAATTTTTTAAAATAAATCTTTCCAACAAAAAATCACCACTCGAACCAAAAAAAATTAAAAAACCAACAACAATGTCCTTTTCAATTATAAATAATTAAATATAAAATTAAAAATTCTTCACTGAATTATTACCTTTATAATTGAGCGAAAAAAAACCTCAGACATTTTTTCAACACTTTTCAGTAAAAAATTGGTAATAAAAAAAAAATTTTGAAAAAATTTTAATTAAATGCTATTAAATTATCTGTTAAAATTAACTAACATAATTTTTCCCAATTTCAAACGATCTAACTCACAATTATTAAATCGAATTTTTTATTACAAAATTAATAATCATAAATGAAAAAAAAAATTTATTATCGATTGCTCTCCGAGTGAATTCACTATAATGGCGAATTTAATTGTCTCTACGATTTTATTTTTATTTTCAAACAATTCATCATCGTTAATATCGAATTTAAACAAGCGACATAAATTCCAGTAACAATATCTAGTTTAACCTCACTCTTTCCCTCTATACATACTCCGCGCTCTCTATACCAATTGATTGTATTTCATTTTTTATTCTCTCATAAATAACACAATTTTTTTTTTCATCATACATACATGCATACATATTACATACACACACATTTTCAAATCAAAATAATAAATAATATTTTTTATATATTCAAAACGTAATTATTTTTTCTCTCTAGAATTTTTTTTTTTTTCTCCTTTTCAATTAAACTTTTGAGAAACTTTAATTTTCTATACATACGCGTGGAACATCGTAACTCTGTGTTTTGACACCTTTATGATTGCATGGCCATGCTGAGCGCGCGATTGATCTAAAAGCGTGTTCTATATAAATTTGTAATCAATTTAGTTGTGCAATGCACCACGCTATGCGTGTGTTAACGACGATTCGCTGATCAATTAGCCTGAACTCGCGTGTCTACCTAGCGGCGATCTTATATACTTGTGATATTACTATGTTTTCTGTATACGACCCTATAATCTATAGATCCCCGCACATGAACAAGCCGAAAAGGTTGCCGGAACATTAGCGTGTGCATTAGTGTTTACGTTGGTGCACGCGTAACTCTGTCAGCCAAAGAGAATTGCGATGGGAGCTTTATAACAGGTACATATGTTGGGTATATGGGTGCAGGCAAGTTATCGTGCTATTTAGACTGGCATGCCAAGGGTAGAATTACGACAAGATCGCGTGCTAAACGATTCCGCCTGACTCGATTCGGTATAATATGAATAACCCCTCAACAAAACACCACAAATCACCGCCATTCTGCTTGTCTTTTCACTTCCGCTTTCATTTCTATATCCTTTCACAATCCCTCGATGCTATCGACAGTTTTTATTCGCTTTTCATCGATTTTCTAACAAGATTTTTATACTAAATAAATCTATCAACACTTAAATTTATATTATTACGACTATTAATAGATTAACATTTATTATAAAATCGATTAAATACAAATTTTGAATTATTCAAGGAAAATTCTGCGTTTAAAAATTTTTTTTTTGGTACAAATCAGTTTTTATGACATTTTTTATTGGAATTTCATCGAAAATTGAAAGTTTAGGATGTTGTATGTTTTTTTTTTTTAATGAAATGTTGTGAATTTTTATGGAATTTTTGAGCTTGATTTTTTTTTGTAAAAATAAATGCATTGATTTATGTTGGGGAAATTGAGTTTTTTTTTTACATTGGAGAAAAAATGAATTACATAGGGTAGAAAATGTTAATTTAAGGAATATATAGAGAAAGTTGGATGGTATATTGGAAATATAATTTTTTTTTTTTTTAGAAATGTTTGTATAATTTATGAGAGAAGTGTAGCAATTTTTGCTGAAACATTTAAAGTTTATTGTAGCTATGTTGAAGCTAAAGGGAAACACAGTGAGTAAAATTTCCGTGTAACTGAAACGTATTGTCTGGAAAAACACGTAGTTTCAGCGTTATTTACTTTTCCGCAATATAATTATGCGGAAAACTCTGGTTTTCTCTATTTTATATATTTATATGTTTATTTTAGATATCTAAAATGATATTTAAAATACTAGAAAACTTAATGTTCATGAAGACGTAAATTTTTCATCTTTTTTTTTCTCATTAACAAAAAATGAACATTTAACTGCTAATAAAAAGCTCTACTTAATTATACTGCAATTATTTTCCTCACATTTTAATTCTAAACCAAAAAAAAAAATTGTTTATCAATTAAAAGAAAGAAATAAAAATTGTAGAAATATTTATTATTGTCTTAAAATTAATTTCTTGTAGAAATATATGAATATCAATAGAAATTTTATTGATTAGAGCTTTTTCAATTGTTGAAAAATATCTTGAGCAACTGTCCATGACAGTTATCCGGTTGCTTTTGTCAAAGATGCATAGCCACAGTGCTATATACCTACTGTATCTTCTTTATCAACTGTCCAAACTATGTTCCATGTACATTTTAGTGTGTGCGTCTGTCAGTGACAGGGTTGTATGTCGATGTCACTTGGAATTGTATGGAGCCATTGAAAAAAAAAATTTTTTCAACCAAAACTATTTCATCGAACTATTTAAAGAATTTTCACTCGAAAATTCCGATTTTAAATCCGCACGAAAATAAATTTTTCTAAATTTATCTTCATCAATTATTTCCAAAATTAAAATCAGATCCAGATCAAAAAGTCTTTCCGTGATGGAAAAAAATTTTATATTATTTTTTTTTCACGATCTTTTTAACATTTTAATTTTTTTTATACTTCTATTTACGATTATTAATTTTTTAAATCAATTTTTGTACAATTTCAATTATGACTCGAGTTTTTGTATAACATTGAATTTTTCGAACAAAAGAGAGAGATTAAATTTAATACTTTTATGGGATAAAAAAAAAATAATCCCCTTAAAAAAAGGGTTTAATATACTAATATAATTACCTAAATCTTACAAAGAGAAAAAAAAATTAAATAAAGACGAAAAATATACATAAATAATAGGATATAACTTTTTTTTTTGTAAAAAAATATTCGTGAAAATATATTTTATAGAGAATGAGCGAATTGTAAAAAAAAAAATCCTGCATGTTCAAAAGCAAATAATGTTTATTTTTCGCCGCTGTTTCCGTACTCTACTTTATGCCATTTCCGAATATCCTCGACGCGAGTCTCCGCGCGCGGTATTGAATTCCATAGTGTGTGGCGCGTTGGATGTGTAGCCACCACGAGAAGCCGGGACGCAAAGGAAAATAGCCCGGGCACGTAACTGGAATAGAAAGAAAGAGAAAGGGAGAGATAGAAAGTTGAAAACGATTCGCGTTTGCTTCCACCGCTCGCACCACCCGCTTGCTCGCCCCTCGTCTAAAACTGCAGTGTTGCTGTTATACGCCGTCCGCCTTTTCTTTTATCCTCCGCGAAATAGGAACATTCCACCCTTTTCCACATCAGAATAACAACACGACCAGAAGAAAAACGGATACACACACGCTTACATATACAACATTCATATATACGAAAAAACAGTCTGTTCATAATGCACACATGATCGCGCCTGAATAATTCAAAGAAAAATATTTCCATCTGATTTTTTTCTCATCACTGCATCAATCCAATCAAAGCACACTATTTTCTCGCAAATTTACACCCATTCTAAGCTTCAATTAAAACACTAACTATTTTTTCTATTATAAATTAATAATATCAAAAAAAAGATTAATAACAATTTTTAAAGAAAGCAATGTTAAAAAATTTTTCGAGTTGTTTCATTGAAAAAAAAAAATTTTTTCTGCAGTTATAAAAGAATTGGGAAGTTTTTAAATATAATAACGGTGACTAGAAAAATTCTAACGACCGTCGGACATGACTATAACCTCGTTAATCGACTCAACTCTAGACTAGAACCACTAGCAGTGAGATAAAATTTTTTTATATAAAATTTCATCAGAAAAATGCCAACGAAATTTTGAGAAATAATTTTTTTTCACTGTAAATCATGATAAAGAGTATGAAAAAAATTTTTTTTTAACTCGAGAATGATTTTTTTTAATTGTTATCGAGTTTTTTTTATGAATTTAAAAATAAAAAAAAACACGACAAAATACAGGTTTCACTATAAAAACGTCTGATTAACGCGTTACAGAACAATCAACGTGCAGTTTCGACCAGAATTCAACCTCGAAAGCGCTGACTTTACGTTTTCGCGGCTTTTATTCGTGTCCTAAACGCCCGATAAGCGAATATAAATTAGAGGTACATTTTTTTTTGTTAAACACACTGACCTCAAAAAAATGCGGACAATGATGAATAATCCAGGAGTGATTATTGCGAGAATCTGAGCGGGGAATTGTATAGTAAAACCACAGAATAGAACACAGGCAGAGCGCAATATCACTGACGGGATTAACGCGGCACGTGGAACAAGTTTGCACAGCGGACAGCGTTATACCTCACGTGTTTTCGCACGGATATTCCGTTGGAAACTGGAGTTTGTGCGTGGAGTTTGGCCCCCTCCAGGTGGCCGCGGGGGCCGGACACGCGCGCGACGTTGCTCCGCCTTCGCAAGTAGAAAAGCCCGCTCAAATGTCAGACAAGGGGAGAGGCCAGTAGATGAGCCACTATAGACCGATTGCCTTACCGATGCGAGACCTAGACTACTTATTTCATTCCCTAGGCACCAGGCGCTTCGATTCGAACCTGCAGTCGGCGCGTTTTGTTGCGGTCACCTTCAACTATCGATTCTCCTATCCGACTCTGAAGACTCTTAGTTTTTTTCAGTTAACGACTTTTTTTTTTTAAATTAATTTCCGATAACTCGTTGGAGGTTTTTCCACTTTTTACTTCATTTTCTTTCAATCTGTATGGGAAAATTATGCAGAATTATATTCATTTCAATTAATTAATTAATTAATTTCTTTTTTTTTGCAATTATTTTCCATCAAATTTCCCGTTAAACCATCAACTGGTACATTTAAAATTTTTTTCCTTGATATTTTTAAACCATTTTAACAATTATGTGGCTTTGCTGCATAATTAAAAAATTTGTTTAATTCGATTGAAAAATATTAAAATTCACATTAATAATAATTATACAATTTTTTTTTTAAACTTAAAATTTAATAAAAAATATAAACTTATATTTTGACACATAAAAATAATAAAAGTACGACTTTACAGACAAGTAGATTATTTTTTAATTTACAATATTCGAAAAAAAAAAATTTTTTTTTTATATAAATTTGCGAATTTATAATTAAAAATTGAATTTTTTCGTATTTGCAGCAAAATATCATTAGTATACAACACTGACCACGTTCAATCGACATCACCATCAGCATTTTACGTATAGCAAATAAAATTTATCATACGAATAATAAAGCGATAATTATATCGGTAAACTTGATACTCTGGTGTTGATCTATATAAAGAGTAGATATATAAATGTATCTGACATTTATATCAATAACCATACCGTCATTTTCAAGCTTTCGCACCTGTTGCGGCCTATTGTGTGTATACACATAGATCCGTATTGTACATATACACAACCATAACTTATACGTGAGTTCCGCAGATTGTCCTGACAGCGCCGCAACGAATCGTGTAGCCCCGAAATATATCGCGATTCCAGTGTGTGGCATCTGACATTCTCGAAAAAAAAAATCTCTCATCTCAAGAATTTCCTAACTGAAGGAGATAATTGAACGTGACGAAAATTATGAATTTTAAGGGTGCTGGTAGTCGAGGGCGAGGGATCGAGAAGCCATCTGAGGGGAGAAATGGAGGGCTGTAAGACCCGTTAAGACATGTAGACTGTTATAGACAGATTAAAAGAAAAACAGTGAAAATATATATAACAGGATGATAAAAGGTTGTCTGAAGCCAGAAACGACGTGGGGCGATCGGCCGAGAGATCCTTACAGAGGACTCTCCATCGTGACATCGAGGTCGAGTGTTTTTATTCCATTACCCGGGCCAGGGTAACCTCTTAACCACTTACTTAACCCAGAACCTTCGCTCTTGTCTACCCACCGAGGATCCCCTTCGTATATACACTCAACGGCGCTTCGACAACTCAAATATTATCGACGACCCGGTGGTGGCTCTCTTTCAGCCTGCTATTTCATCATCATTTATATTATCCTATTGATATTACGGTAATATATCAATATGTGCTTGTAGACCTCCACTTGAATTATCAGCCAGGCTCACGTCACAATAATTAATTTTTCTAACCCTGCAAAAATAAAGTAAAATATAAGTTTATCACTGAAATTTATTTTTAGAAATTGTTTCAACACAGCAAAAAAAATTATAAACTAAAATATAAATGTATTTCATGACGTGCAATCACTTGAGTGAATTAAAAGGAATAAATTATCGGATGAAAGGGTTGCAAAAAAAAGATAATACGTGCTTTCACATTTAGAAGGACTTCTTTAACAAATTGAGAAGCTAGAATTGGGCACATTATTCATGACTAGATTATTTATAAATGTATTTTTACAAATTTATAGGAATAAATTGCAGATGAAAATCAGAAGAATTTTCAGATTTAAAGGATGAATAATTGACTTTAAACCAAAATTAAAAGGCTGTAAATTTTTTAAAATCTTTATCAGACACTAGAATAACTTTTTCGAAACTTTGAGCATTGACAAATGCATTTAACAATATTTTAAACAATTATTTTTTCATCAAAACTAATAATATTCTATATTTAGATAAAAAAGTTAGTGGTTTTTAAACTGAGGATAAGGGGTTGTAGATTTTTATAAAAATTCTTCCAACACTAGAATAAATTTTCTGAAAATTTGAGCATTAACAAAAATATTTAACAATATTTTATTTAATTATTTCACGTCGAAATCTATGAATTTATAACTTTGAGAGTAATTTGTAGTTTTTAAACGGACATCAGGGGTTTTTTGATTTTTCAGGCTGCATTTCAGACACTATAGTAATTTTATAAAATTATTCCAAAACAGAAAAAAAAGATCAAACAATATATTAACCAAATTCTAGATATTTTTTCATGATTTTTTACATATTACGTGATTTATTATGATTTTAGAGGAACAAATTAAGGGTTGTAAAGCTTGAAAAAAATATAACAACTATTCCTAGCTCTGGTAGGACTCTTCTAACAAGTGGAAAAGAGTAAAATAGATTCATTTTTTCCATCTAACATAATAAAACAAACAATTTTCACGATTGATTACACAATTGGATTTTTTTCTAAATCTAAATTTGTAATAATGTAAAAAAAAAATATTTTAATAATTAATATGAATTAAAAAACATAGTTAATTACGTATAATTAATTTTATAGACCTGTAAAAAAATTAAATTGCGGACAATTTTCAATATTTCCACAGAATTTCACTGAACGTTATAAAATCGAAATGCGATAGCGTTGCGAATAAATGGTCGCGGGCATTCGATCTGCGGCCGAGGCATGATATAGAGGAGACAAGCATTAGTGTATCCTGTATACAGTTATATGCATATACAGCATACAATAGTTATATGCATAGAGAAACGACGGATAGATAGCGCGTGACCGAATATACTTTTGATGCATGCACGCCAGTCCACCGTCGTGTTTATGTTAATGTAATTTTGCACGCGCGAGAGGGGACTGAAATAACGACTATCCCCGAGATAAATCGTTTTTGCATACATACACCACCCTACGCACACGCTTGTATATACAGCGCAAAAGTGCCATCACCGCGCGCGCGTGTGTGTGGGCAATGCTTCTCGGAAAATGGCCAACAATTTTCTTGCCAACATTTACGTCTGCATTGCTATTTATTTATATTGATTTGAATAAACTATTTGTCTATGGAATCACCGCGGTTTTTAGAGAGATAATTATTTTTTACGTTCGATATAGAGTGAGGTTTAAATTGTTCACACTGTCGGATATTTTTGTATGCGCATAAACAGGCATTTATTCTGATGTGTAACAGCCCGCAGCGATACCTTGTCTCTCAATACGTGTTATTCTCATGTCGATATATATATAAATGTTTTGTATCTATGTACAGAAGCGCCAACTTTTCCGTTACAATAGTCGTCGATACACATCGCGGTGATGAATGCGTTGATACTGTCAAAGTGCCGCGATGCAACGATATTGTTATGTGCATGTTTATCTTGTCCTCATTGCTGGCAGACGATATAGGTCATGGAAATCGTATATAAGAAGTGCTGAGAGATAAATATATATTTAAAAGAGAGATAAATATATATTTAAAAAATATCGTTATGGATTTTTTTTAATTGCGGTTTTATCAATTTTTGAAATTATTATGCCTGTTAATGTGATGCTTTTGTCTTTACGATAAACCGATTAATTTTTTCACCCAGTTGTTTTATCGTAAAAAGTATTCTCTGATAGATTGGCAAATAAAGGATCCAATTGGATGTTTGACTCTGCCAGAAACCGCCTGACAAAAAAAGCAAAAATTTTTTTTTTTGAGATTTTGACGAAATAGAGCGCTGAGCGCTGCCTAGCGAGTTCAGTGCAACTGTAGCGTTGGCATATCGCTCGGGAATAAGTAACTATGCGATGTCCGAGGTTCGACCAGGTCAAAATGCCATGGAAATTTTCAAAAACCGCCAGATAACGCGCGAAAACATTTTTTTTCCTCCAGTTTTCTACGAAATTGCGCGCTTTAGCGATTCAGCAAATATTGAATAGAATAAAAAATTCTCCGGTTGACCATTTTGATTTTTTGGATTAATAATTAATAATCGTATTAAAATATAAATTAAAAATAGATTTTTTAATAAAAAATTTTTTTCTTATCACTCTATAATATAATTATTCAATCAAATAAATTATTTCCGATTAAAAATTCAGATGTTTCAGTTGAAAAAAAAAAAAAAAAACATTATAAAAAAAAAGAATTCCGGATTCCATTTTTTCCGGATTTATCACACACAGTCGAACAACGTGAGGCCGATATGACCCAAAAGTTATAAAACTTATAATAATATCGTGAATAGAAAATAGGAGTTGGAGAAAATCGTTGATGTATTTTGAGGACGTCCTGAACAGTGTGCCACCACATAGCGTCTTACCACAGCTATTATCGGGTAAACGTGATGTGGCCGGATCTTGCGGAGCAGCCTGTACGCCTCTTGCGTCCAAGAACCAGAGATAAGAGTGCCACGACTATAGCTTTTCCATGGTACTACACTCCCGCCGACTTTTCTTCACTGCTGAACGCACAACGTGTGCGACATCCCTCACTTGCCAGCCGATATTGGTTCACCCAGGGACGCGCCGCTCATCGCCGAGTTATTACACGTGTCTGTGCACGATGTGTGTCCGTAGTATGCACACAATTCCACCGCTTCTCAACATGCTGCCAAGCTATGGCCAGTCATCACGTGTCTCCACGCTCGTCGCAAGACGAGATCAAATCAGCGCTCAGAAAAAGTCAGATGTTCTAGTAATTTTATACTTTCTTTTATATATACGTTGGAACGTTTGTACTTTTGCTTTTATTCTCCTGTATCCTTTTATTTATTTTTTTTTTTCATACCACCATCCCTCTACAATCTGAGGATTTTTTTTATTTTGTGATGAAAAAACTTTTTAGGAATTTTATTTTTTTCACGACATTATATACTGTTTTTATTTTTTTATTTTAATTTTTTGATGATTTTAAGGTATTTCTCATCGATGGTGATGTGTTTTTTAGTGAATAGAATTTTTTTACAGGGTTTTCCGAGAATTTCAAGTAGAAAAATCAATATTACGTCAGCCAAAGTTTTTTTTTTAGTAAAATGAGTTTTTAAAGTGAGTTTTCTACGTCATTTTTCATTCCTATAGTCATTATACCAAAAAAATGATTGCCTAAAATTTTCCAATTAGTTGAATAAAATGAAAAAAAAATTAAATTTTAAATCTGTTAATGAGTTTATGGTGTGGATAAAACGCGCGTCGGAAATTAGATAAAAAGAGGAGGAAGATTGGAAATGGTGGGGACACATCGAAAGATGTCGAGTGCGTTTTTCAAGCGGAAAAGTTTTCCGAACGAAACGTTATTCGGTGAACGATCGAAATTACACGCTTGGAAGACTTCTTATAGCCGCCTTGGGTGCTGTGCGATTCATCTGTCGTCCCAACTTGCGAGTTTGTACACTTAAATAACGGGTGAGACACGCAGCGACGATTTACGAGGGATTTCAAATGGGTTGAGTAATCAAAGCACTCCATGACGGCATAAATTCTGATTTATCATTATTTGTACCTCGACAAAATAAAAGCAAAGATTTTCCCCTCTTTAAACAACCCTGTTGAACTATTTTACTATAATTTCCAATACACTTGATCGATAAGAAAAATAGAAAAATCCTCCGGTCGAATTTTTTTTAAAGAATTCCGACGGGTAAAAAATTAGGTTAAAATTGTCTGACGATTTTCAACGGGGGAAAAAACCAGTGTTTACACAGAAAGATTGATCCTAACAGATCCAGAGAGGTCCTGATGTCTTTAGGGAATTGGGAAAATAGTGTTGTGGGCACCTTGCTCTCTGCAGAATGCCACGAGGACTGTTCGGCGAGTCAAAGATCCCTCGAGGCCAGAACCAATCACGTTTGCTTTCTCTCTTGGGTCGGGTTGTTACTGTCTCCCCAATGCTATTCGCTCTTTTTCGCCTGCATCCATAGCCCACGCGTACTGCTGAGTTACTAGAATTGCTCAAGTTCAGTTTGTGACGTACATCAGACGCGATCCTGCACGCCCGAGGCGACGGAATTTTGCTCGTGCAAGGATCCTCCTCAAATTTCCACGCTTCAATTTCATATTCCGCGAGAATCGCAGTGCCTTGCACTTGAATTTCATCCCCCTTTCCCCAACCATATATGTATATACAGGCAGAGCACACGTGTGTGTATATGGCGGGTCGATTTGGAAACTTGTCGCCCAAAGACTAGTTGTATTTCGGACGTGAGAGGAAAAACGACGATGCCCCTGGGAATGTGGAGAGATGGCTGTTTTATTTTATGGTGGCAAGTTTTTGAAGAATGTTTCGACTTGAAAAGTGCCTCCTTTTTTTCCTGTCAAATGAATTGTTTTTATGGATTTGAGCGAGTGCAATATATGTATATGCGGAATCTCATAGATTTCACTATGAAGTATAGTGATTGAGAACAAAAAAAAATCTCTGCACATTTTTTCATGAAATAATGATAAAAAAGTGGATTTTTTACTTCCGAAAACTTTAATTTTCCTACTGTAAGGTCTGTTAAAAATGTTATTATGAGTCTTTTTAACTAAATTGAGTTTTTTTTTTTATCGCGATACAATAGAGAACAAAATTTTCTATGACAAATCTACGATTTTCTTATATTAAAAAAGATATCCGACTTTCCCCTCAATTAAACACTTGTTAAATATCACATAAACAGCTCGTTGTCCATCAAATCTCGTACATTCTAAGTCCATAATAATAAGAATAAAAAAAAAATCTTCTTTTTAAAATCAGTGTATCTTAGAAACACATGTGCATATTTGAAAATTTATACAAAATTTAAATTAAAAAAAACTGGATTAAAATAATTAATCACTGGTAGAAAAAAAAGAAAAATTCACAAATAATATTTTACATCTAATTTATAATATTTTCACAATTTTGCGTTTAAAATGTTTATTTTGCTATAAAACCATGCAGACACATTGACATTTATTTTCCTCTGCCAAGCAAAAATAATCCCAATAAATTTTCACACATTTTTACCTCCTATAACTAAAAAATATATATTATTTATAAAAAAAAAAATAAAATATCCACATTGAGCTTTGTATACACTATATATCCAGCTTTACTTTCTCTTCTGTCAATTTTTTCCAACGAAAAAAAAATGTAATCAAGACAAATTAGAGAGCAAGGGAAAGAAACATCTATTAGTGTTAAAAAAGAAGGTTAAATGAGTGCTGAGGGACTGGTGCAAGTAGATCGCGAGTTGGCCGATATTAAAATCGATGTGGGCAACAGATGTGCGCGACGATAGGTTTACGATTGGCTACGCAAACCAATAACGGAAATCATTAAATAATCCGGTGTGCCAGCAGTGCCAAAAGCTATTAACCAGCCGTTCTAATTTTATTATTAAGCATTTAACGTAAAAATTACACTCGAATCTGACCGAGCGAACGCGGCCTTACCTCGGCGGCGCACCCGGTCTTTTTGAAACCGTTGGGCAAAAAAAAACAGACGAAGCGTTACAAAAAAAGCGCGATATATGCGCGCAGGCTAACAAGCTCGTACAACTTTAATTCACACGGAGAAAAAGAGATAGAGATTGGTTTTCAGAATTAATAGGAATTGGCAAACGTGTTGGAATGACAAGGTGTCTACATAGGCAGCGAAACGAACAAGCGATCCGGCGGAATACTTGTAATCCATCCGGATACCGACAGTTCCTCACTATTGGAACGCTCTGCTGTCAATCCCCACCCACGGGCTTCAGACTATCACGTAGCCCGTCACGTAACACTGTTACACGAATCCGGATCGAGACACGAAGCATCAGTCTCCGCCGTCTTCGCTTGTCTCAAGCCAAGATTCCCCGAAGAAATTCCAAGCTCGATTTTCCTAGCCCAATACAAATACAAGGCCATCGCTCTCATCGCCTCTGGTTTTTTTCTGGGCGAGTCGGTAAGTTGGAATCTACGAAATTCAAATATCCGCAGTGGAGCTTTAGAGAGAGAGGGTAGAGTGAGCAAGACAAGCAGCAGACAAAAAGACCAAATGACATTTTGTTGATGCAGAGAGAGAGAGAGAGAGAGGAAACTTTTAGCAATACTGCAGAGATCCGTTTTTTCCTCTTTGAATCACAATTCCGAAATATTTGCTTTCCAATCCTCCGCCACATTCTGAAGATCATTCTTTCAAAATTAAGCGAAATTTCTGTCAAATGAACTACAAGAATTATTCATGATGAATTTGCCCGTAGAACCTACTGTGCTGATCAAATGGCGCAGGTAGGTTTAATATCTCACAGTTAGGCATTAAGCAAATGTCTTGCTGAGTCCCCATTGTGATAAACATTATACTCTGATCCATGCATCAGTCACACAGTGGAGTAAGCAGCGAGACCTTCTATTTCACTGGTTGGCAAAGGACTGTGGAGTGTTCAGAAAATCGATAAAGATCAAAGACTGTAGAGGAAAAATAAAAAAATCACACGAAAAAGAAATTGCACTTGAGAAGCTCCGATGTGGCATTGAGGATGGTTAAAAAGAGGGAAGCACCGCGAGTTGTGGAATTTTTTCACGTTTATCAATTTTCTTTGCAGTGATGAATGAAAGATAAAATTTTTCCTGATCTTTTTATCTATTGGTGTAAAAACTAAAATCTGATAAAAAAAAAACTATAAAAATGAAATTTACCAACAAATAGCATTAAAATTTGTTTAGCTTTGTATGATAACGTGCTTAAATTATAATTCGGAATATTGAATTCTGTGCTAATTCATTTAAAAGCCCTCAACAATGATATTACACTTTCCCCTAGCTTACAAATAGAATCGCGCGTCTCAATGTCAGCAAACGGCTTTGAAATCTTCTCGGGAATACTCGACGTTTGAGCGTGAAACGCTGTCGCGGTTACAGCCGGACTCTGAAGGGTCTCGGGGGACAGTAATTTGCATGCCTCGAGTGGTCGAATCGCTAGCGAGAGAACGACGCCGTCTAGCGAGCGTTAGGTCCCACTACAGCGGCCGCAGCGTGTGCAGTGGAGGTGCGAATGAGCGAGCGAGAGATGAGAAACAAAGGCCCTTGCGCACTCGAAGGGGAAAGAGGTCAGGTGCAGCCACGTTGGCCGCGGGAAAAAGTGCTGTACGAAGATATTAGAATGGTAAAAAAAAGTTGAAAGGAGAGTATAAGCACAGACGTCGCGCGCGCGTTTGTCAAGAGGCGGAAGTGGTTGGAAAAGGTGTTGAAACTGGTTTCTCGGAAACTCACTCGGTTCGGCAAGGGAGAAATAGAAATTCGGGACGATGAGAGTAGAGTGGGGCCACGCTTGTCGACGCGGCAAGGGCGAAGAAAGGGGGCAGACACACCGGCTCGCATTCCAAGCAGACTCCCGCGAACCCCAGGGTTCATTATTTTCTCGTTATAAGTTTCTACAACTCTGGCTTGTTGTCGTAACGCTGTTAACGCGACGCGCCGCGAATTGTTAAACGTCGGCAGAAAGTGCGCACATCATCTGTATACCCAGTTTCTCAACGGATCGCAAAGAGTATCGGTTTACAGTAAATAAACACTAGAATTTACTTTTCTATTTGTTTTTTGTGTTTTTTATTTTTTTTTTTTGTAAAAACTGACAAAAGGAATGAATGAGTTTTTTTTTTTAAATAGTTTCGAGAAAAAAAATTGACAGATGTTTCCAAAAATTTTCAAACTAATTCCACGTGGAAAATAAATGCAATTCAAACTGTAAATTATTGTAAATAAATAGTCCATTTTATTGAAAATTAATATCTTTAAATTTTTAATTTTCGAATTATCTCAATAATAATGCAAAATATAATAAAAAGTTATTCTTTATTTTTTTTTAAGTGATAGTTCAAAACGACGCTCAGGGGGATGCTGATTTTTTCGGGTGTTTTTCAGACCCTCAAGTGACTTGAAAAATAAAAAAATCAACGCAGAAAAAAATGATTAACACTATATATTTCATAGGTATTTCCCATAAATTTGAGGTTTGAGGGTGGGCAATGGTCTTTTAAGAGACGCCAGGGGGTTGCAAATTTTTTTCACTGTTTCTGGGACCTTAAACTAACTGTCAAAAAAATATCAATGCGAGAGAAAACGTTTATCACTATATTTAATAAGTATTTCCCATAAATTCGACGTTTAGGGGTGTGCGGTGGTCTTTTAAACGACTCTAGGGGGTTGTAGATTTTTTTGGGGTATTTTTAGAACACTAAACTAACTGCAGGAAAATGTAACAACAAATTTAACACTATATTACATGACTATTTCTCATAAATTTTGAATTTAGAGGGTGGCCGATGGTCTTAAAATAAATAAAAACTCACATATAAGGAGGAAAACTACTGTATCCTGTATATAAAGCCGAATATATTTCTTAGAAATGCGTTAAAAATTTTCGAGAAGCAAGAGAGCAAGCAAGTAGATATAGGGAAAGGTTTTGCACAAAAGTTTTCTCATGAATTAATTCCATGGAGTCGCTTATACTACATTAACTTTTAATTTGATAAACGCGCCTTATACAGAACACGTCTTTCCCACTCATTTATCCAATAGCATATTGATATGAAGTTTGTTCGTTTTACGTTAAATAATGAATTGCCTGCGGAGCAACGGTTGTCCCTGACGGCGAGCTTATTGCCTTTTATTCCTCATTGGTTTATTTATTTTCTACTGCAGTCACAGCATCAGCATCTTCAAAGCCAGTTTATTCGCTGCGGCCGATTGCCAAGCGCAATGTCAAGAGGGATATCGCTGTTATTCTCCTCTTCGATTGCCTCAAGACATATAGTATATATTTTGCCTGGCAATTAGTCTGAGACGACGTCATGTGGCTTCAGCACCAATGCCTGAAACTCATCAGAGAGTTGATAACAAGATTGTTCGATTGTCAAAGATTTGTTCGCTCCAACTGACAATACTTGTTCGTAATCAATTTTTTCCCCGAGTCCATGAACAGCTGCAGCTGTATACAACATTAAAATACTTTTTAAGTTGATAAAAAATGAAAAATTATTAAAAATCGAGTGAGTAAAAGCCAAAAAAACGTATGTGCAAAATTACCATGGGGTTTTAAATCAAAATATCTTAGAAACTATTAAAAATAAAAATTTTTCTCAAGAAATCTTTTTTACAGAGAATTTTGCTATCTACAAAAAAGGTTCTTATGACAATTTATGTAACTCGCATCCTTATTAAGATATGAACGTGTTAAAAAGTTTGAATTTTCTGGTGATGCGCGTCTTTTTGGTTTCTTTGTTTTACGGTTTGTATATATATGATGCATATCGAAAAAGATAATCCAGGGATACACAGGGAGAATTTATATTTGACTAGAGAGAATATAAGTGAGGCCAACGTTCTCTGTATGCCAGACTTTCTGTCGATATTCACAGCAGCAGACGACGAGCAGAGACGAAAGAGGGAATAGCAAACCGTCTTCGTAATAAAATCACTTGTTGGATTTCTTGTATAGCCGTGATTTACGTTCGTGGCTCGGCCGTTTTCCGAGAAAGCGTGGCAAGCATTCTGCACACAAAGCTTTTCTTATGTATGTACACACATATACATAGACTTGCCCCTAGAGGATCGTGCGGTTTCCATTTCCACCATCAAGCCGATCCATTCCATATCTTCCGAATTCCAACCTGATCGCCTTCACAACCAGATTCTTACCTCACTCCAGTTCACGACCTTTCTCGAGAGAAGCTCTCTCCCACGGAAATCACAGAAAACCAATTAACACTCGTTCTCTATTTTATAATTTCGTTTTTTTTTTTTTTTTAATCTTATACACCATTTCAAAAACTTTAACTCTTCAAAACTTTGCCGACAGATAATTTCCCAGCAATTCATCGCCTTTTTCTCAATTCATAGAGATGAGCAATTTTTACTCCTTCAACGCTCATCATAACTGATACGCTGAAACCGTTCTAAAAAAATTATTTGCTTATAATATTAATTTTGTTATTAAGTAATTACGAAAAAAATTTTCATATTTATGCAATATGCTATTATATCTTGGTATTTTCAATCGAAATATCTTCTTAGGGGCTTATACAGTTAGTTTAGAGTCCCAAAAACATCCAAAAAATTTTGCAACCCCCTGGTGTCGTTTTAAAGACCATTCCATACCCCCAAACTTCAAATTCATGGGAAAAATTATGAAATACAGTTGATTTAGAGTTCCAAAAACACTTGAAAAAATTGGCAACCCCCCTCTAATAATTTAGAGTATTATTTTCGTTGATTATGCCGCAGATATGCTTTTTTTCGAGCTAACACGTACAAATTACGTTTATCCTCTGCTTATCCCACCCGCTTACTCAACACTGAAAGACGGCAGAAGCCGACAGAGGAGAAGGAAGAACCACCGGGGGTCGCTTAGCACGCAATATAACCAGCCGCAATAGCATAACTATGATATATCTTAACAATTTCGAGTAATTTTGATGCTAAAGCAGAATAACGCTGCATATACACGACAGAGAGATATTCTGCAATGTGCAGGTTACTTACGGTCAATTAACTTTCTTCCAGAATGACGTAGGTAATTATTTTATAATTGAGATTTAACTCTGCCATGACCCGAAAAATTCTTATCCAGCTATTTTCATACATGGAATATTCTTGTCGATATATTCATTTCTGTCGCAGCCAATTGAAACATATTCTTATGATTAGAAATAGCATCAAAGTGTTGAAAACTTTTGTAATTAAATATTATATTAAATAAATTATCAGGACAAATTGACAGTAAATTCGAGCAGGAGAATAATAAATATTAAATAGTTCATGAATAATAAATTTAAGAAATTTTCGGTTGCATATAAATTATTAATGATGAGAAATGTCATTTTATTATTTTTAAAATATTTCTCGAGATTCGTTAGCTTATTTTAAGACTATTATGTTGTAACAAATTTTTTTTTATCCAGGATAATTAACTGACTGAATGATCTTCAGGATTTTTTTTTATTACACATAGCATATTTTACATTTTTATTACGCATAGCAATTCTAGCATAAATTATGTAGAAAAAAAATTTGTTTAAATTTTTTATTTTGACCATTTGAGATAAGATTCATTACAATTTTATTTTTACTTATTTTTTTTTTTATTTACACAGTTTATTAATAATATTTGTTGAGCGGTCATTAACTGGTATTTTTTACTTATGCGACATTTCTTAAAATTTTTAAGTTATTGCTGTATTTTAAATGTTAATAAAAATTATAAATCGAAAATATAATATTTAAATGATATAATTATGCGCTTATTGAGGCTTGAACACAAAAAATGCTAAAAATTTCATTTTTCGCCAAATTTTCCTTAACTTGTCATCAAGTCATACATTTAGCTGAGGAATTATTTTTTATCGAGAGAAAATCAATTTTTGCAGGAATTATCAGATGTTTGTAAACGAATTTCACATCTATCCAAGCAAGTAGATATAAATTAAGTCGTTTATTTAACCTCGGATGAAGTCGTGTGTTATTTTTTTTCGCCCAAAGAAATAATAGCCTGGAGGGAGTAGAATATATCGAGTGAGCGAAGAGGCAATATAAGAAATATTTCCGCGACGTGTCAGACATTAAAAATACCCGGGACTTCATTATATAAACAGCCAAATATTCCGTCATTTATAGCTCGAAAGAAAGAGCACAGTAAAATCGGAGTAAGACGAAGAGGACACGGAAAAAGAATGGTTTTGTGTGTGTGTCGCGCATCGAGAAAAGCCGGAACGTATGCAACGGCCAAGATGCTACGCTTCGCTTCGCATAGCAGCGTCAGCGCACAGATCCTCCTCGCCACCCTTTGCCCCTCTTGCCCATTCGCCGTTGGCACGCCGTAATAATACGTAATATCTTTACTGTTTTAGGCAGCCGCTCGCATTATTCGGATGCCGAGCGTGCCACGGAAGTTTAATTTCGAATCGTATTATATCCGCGAGCGCAAGAGAACCTGAGGCGAGAGAGGGAAAAACCGCGGAGGAGCAACTCGGGGAAACGCACGAGAATGAGCTAGTAAAAGGGAAAGTGAAGTAGTACAGCCGCTTGACAAGTCAGGCGCCGGCGTACACCACTCGTGTGTGTACCCAGCCAAGAATACATGCTGCTCTATATATTTTTTGCCACAACATTCACATCTGAAATTAAATTAACTATTTTAACTATTTTTTACCCCGATCAAACAAAGCTATACATATAATAATGAGCATAAAGCCCCAGAAGTCTCGATTTTTCGGTTTTATTTCTTACTGGAGTAAATTTAGAGGTGCATAAAGTTTATTTTTCTTCAAAAGGGGTCAAAATAGGGTAAGGACACTATCGACCAAGATTACATAAAAGTATTAAGACCCAGAATATTTTTTTAAACGCCAAAAACACGTAAAAATGACGCGTTTTCGTTGTAAACTCTGACCTATGGGGCCCAATTTCACAAGGTTTTTTAACCAATTTTATACCTATTATTACAGCAGGGCTCTTTATGTAGTTAAACGTTCATTTACCTGCAGCCAAATAGGAGAAGATCTGGACTGAAAAATACGATTTCCATTTTTTTCATCTTCTCGTCATGTCTTCTTTATATAATTTTCCATTAACTCTTCTCAAAGTTGAAATTGTTTTTCAGATTAAATTGTAAAAATCTTTAAATTTTGCATGAGTAAAATAAAATATAATAGTTATTGAAAGTGTAAAACGCTATTCGTTTAAATATCGATGAATTCTATATTTTCACATTTATCAATACATCCATAAATGTCCATTGGTAAGATAATTGACATATCGCTTTCGTCGGCGATTTTCATTTAGCCAGAAAATATCCGAGAATATGGATATGGAATGTCAACTGCCTGACGAATGTCATCCAGTTACATGTGCACATTTCTCTTGCTTTTTTTTTGG
The DNA here is from genome assembly GCA_002156465.1 of Macrocentrus cingulum. Classification (NCBI taxonomy): domain Eukaryota; kingdom Metazoa; phylum Arthropoda; class Insecta; order Hymenoptera; family Braconidae; genus Macrocentrus; species Macrocentrus cingulum. The sequence continues at coordinate 130,406 of MVJL01000607.1, read as the reverse complement.
CCAGAGGAAAAAGTGCCTCTCGAAGCACTTTACACCGAGTGCGCTTCGGTGCTGAACTCTGGAGAGACTTTTTTTTTTCGCTCGAAAGAAGATTGACGATCGCGTGTAAGCCAAGTAAAAATCACTGGGTAAAATCGCGTTCTGCAGAGGCTTATATCGGCGCGAAAAGAAAGTCCGCGCGCGCGCTACGATTCATGATGTCCGGATACGAGCTGATAGAACGCGAGTGTTTTGGCTCTAGCGCATACACGTCTCATCTTGCGGATATGGTCTAGGAGCATCGGAACTTCTAGCCTAAGTGTGGCTTCCGCTGCTATTAACGTTCTCTCGCAAGAAATCACCGCTAGAACACAAAAAAGGAACAAACCGATATATCACACGATAAATTGCAGAACCAAATTGTTTTTAGTCACGATATCACCCTGAATTTATTTCAGGGTTAAATTCTAACTATAATTCCACCCTTTTGCGACTAAATCAATCAAAAATACCAACACTTTTCTCTTGATTTTATCAACTTAAAAAAATACTAACGTCCCGTAAAAAAAAAAAAAAAAAAATAACTTTCATCCATAAAATTTCATTACATTTTTTCCCCTAATAATTTTACCGATAAAAATGTCTTTTAAATAAATGAAAAATTGATATTATCGATCAGATGGTCACATAAAAAAATCAATAAAAGTATTTTTATGCTCTGAAGTGTGTCATAAACATGGGAAAAAAAATTTTTTTCAAACCCTTCGAGTATGCTCTGTCAGACTGGCGGATATAATTTAAACTATCGACTGAAACTAAATAAATTTCTCCCCTTAATTTCCAGCAAGAAATGTTAAAAATCTAAAAAGTTACAGTTTTTTAATAAAATCCCGTTGTATTTTTGTCTTAAAGACTTTAAAAACCACTTAAATATTCATGTACTATTTAAACATAATTAAAAGTATATCTCTGAATTTTTTCGAACCAATCGATTGAGTAATTTTATAGAGTTTTATACGCGATTCGCAAAAGTAAATAGGAAAAGTCGAAAAAAATATGGTGTAATTTCAAAGTAATATATTTTTTGTAGGCGCATATCGAATCAAATTCCAAGACAGATTTTAACCTGGCAATATTTTGAATAATCTAGGTATATACATTAACATTTAGATACTCAATCTAAAAATTTTCTCAGTCGCTATTCAATATGCATTTGAAAGTATCCACGCAACGAGAAAAAAGAAAAAAAAAAAAAAAGAAGAACGGAAAAAAAGGAAAAAATGTGCTACGAAAAATGTTTTCAAAGGAATACTTTATGCAGGCATTTGCATATACTCTGTATCTCCCATGTTTCCTCGGTGGGTTTGACATCATTTTGATGAAGTAGACAGAGCATCGTATCCATCTCCATAAGTCGATAACGAATAGCAGAGAGACAGGACGATAAAATAAAGAGGATAATAAAAATTGAATGAGAAATATACATAGGAAAGGTGCAGATGGTTTTAAACGGCACAAGAGATATTTCTGTACATGTATCTATACACAAGTATTGGCGTTGTTGATTATATTCGATTAGCCAGATAGACGGAACACGAAGGAACGAGCGAAAACGTGACTGGGTTTTACATTTTCACAGCACGTACGCCTCATTTTTATTTGCAAGTGTCTCTGCCTGCCAAGCAGCGAGGCTAATTTTGTTTGACGGTTATTCAATAGCAATATATTTGATAACCTGTGGAAAAATCGATGGACAAACATGCACACTCGGATGTATATAGGAAAATAATGTGATTCGCTGAGGACGAGATGACCCTCGCATCAGTTGACTGCATAACCCAATTTAAACTCATCTAAATTTTCGGCTGGACCTTGACGAATACGACTTGCTAACGATGCTACTTCATTTCTGATTCACTCGTTTCGCTTCGGGATTAAGTGCCCATCTACTGCTGAAAGAGCACGCGTATATGTATCATATTTGAAATATATGTGGGCTCTATATACATTTATAACATGAGATCCCATAAAAGCCAGTGCATCTGCATAAATTGGTCTGAGTTATATATAATATTTCCACGTGAATTCTCGCGGTAAATTTAGATTAATCTGTCGCTACTTCTATATATGTATATATAGAAAAGTGAATTAAAAAATCTATTTCTGAATTATAAAAACCAGAAAAATCACATCAGAAATATACAAAGGGAATTTAAAAGAAAAATTGCTGGCTTTTAAAAATCGAATTTTCGTATCGAAAATATGTTTATAAGAAATTCAATAATCAAATATTTTTGTTTAAAAGAAAAAATCGTTTTTTTTTTTTTTTTCCATAAAACTCTCGCTCTAAAATTCAAATTCTAGTTCGTATTTTCTTTTTTCTTTTTTTTTTCATCTTTTCAAGAATTTCTTAAAACCTGACAAATCTTTCAGATTTTTTTTTCATTTCTTTACGCGTTATTTAACATGGTATATAATAAAAATTTTAAAAATCTTATTTAATTGCTTTTTGCGATATCGTTGTCAGTTCTTCCTGCCAATTTGAGGTTTGGTGGTGTGCGATGGTCTTTAAAACAACGCTAGGGGGTTGCAAATTTTTTTCACGTTTCTTTAGACTCTAATGCAACTATAAAAAAAATTTCATCACTGAGCATAACATTTAACAGTATATTACATCATTATTTCGCATGAAATTGAGGTTTAAAGGGTGTCCGTTAGTCGTTAAACGATGGTATAGGGGTTAGTAAATTTTTTTCAATGTTTTTGGATATCTATCTTAAAAAAAAATAATTAATTTTCATAAAAAATGTCAAATAGACTGTCAAAAAAAAATAAATGAATATTTTCAATGATTTTCCGTGGAAACTTAGATAGCAGAGTAATCAACGACTAATCCATCCGGATTACACTGTCACGCTGAAAGTTGTGCAATCGATCTGCCACACACCAATTCAATCAACTGCTCAGCTCAACTGCTGAGTTGAACGAAATTTTCTCCGTTAGGTAACGATCAATTCTCCATCATCTGACAACAGTTATGCCAGAGTAATTGAATAAGACAACTGTATGAAAGCACTAAAAAATGAACTGTGGCCACTCAATTTTTAAGCAATTTTTCAAATAATACGTGGACTCTCATCCTATATAGAAGCACTATAGACATTATACCCTCACGTATGACATGTTGCAAGTTGCAAACACATAAAACTGATGACACGAGAGGTAAAAATATATAAGTGGAAGCGTGTCTACCAACGATAACGCTTCGTCTTTTCTTTTTTAATGCCTTTATTTACTTTTTTCCCGCTTTACGAAAACACGTCCGACGCGTGGAGTGTGACACGATGGATAACACTGGGTGATGTTCGAACATAAAAAATAAATGTGTAATTTTTTTTTATATCATTTCAGAGGGATTTTAATTTAAAACCAACTAGATACGTTGTAAATAGCCATGTGATAGCATAGTCGTGGCCACTCACCGCTCCGGAATGTTCACATTATCGCAGTAAAACAGTTAATATGGTAAGCAATAACTGCAGCTGTGGGATTATGGAGATATATGGACGGCGTGGCAGTTTATAACTCCGTAGCTTGGTGTAAACCTATCCCCCTTGTCCGAGTGTCCATGTGTGCATTACAAATTATATTATATAGAGGATTCAAAAAAATTTTTCACGCATTTTCTTCATTTATTTATATTTATACAACTGTGATATATTCACGGGATTTTACTTGACTCAGTGTCAACGACCTTTTTATTAATTAATATTTATTAAATAATATCAATAATTGTTAATAATTTTAAATTTAAAAAGTTGACCAATTTTTTTAATTTTAAATGGATTTTTTTTATCGTTTATGTACAAGTTCTTTAAATTAATGTTTTAATTTGTTAGAATCTGTTCAACTGACTCGACAGGACATCTGTAGCTTTAGTTTATGCTTGGGGGTGACTTTACCAACGAAAATCCACATTTACCACCGGTAAATTCTTGGAAATTTCTTGGTAAAAAAAATAATTTTTATCATACGATGAGAGAGATTTCACTGCTTTTCTATTGGGAAAATTTCTCATCCCTTAGAAATTTTTATTTACTTCAGAGATGTCGCACGAATCGTTGATTGAATTAAAAATAAATTTATTTAATAAGAATTTATAGATATAAAAAAAAAAATTGACGCAAAAAAATCCACGCTGTTATTTTTGATAAATTTTTAAAAATAATTAATTAAAAAAAAATTATTTAAAAAATTGACTGATGCATAAAATTTGCCAGAAAATCTATTTATTTATTATAATTAAAAAATATTTTAAGATATAATAATAATAATCGCTTTTCTGATCAACAATTTCTCGTAAAATTCACGCGTATCCAACTCACGGCCATTTTCACACCCTTGCGACCCCAATGAGAAACCAGTCACGTTTAGTATTGAGCGATGTTCTAAATTCTAATGACTTTTACTTAACTTTTTAATTACAACCCTGAATAAAACTATCTAATTAAGCCATTAAATAATTTAACTTCATCTCTGCATAAATCTCTCTTAAAATATAAACCTGAGTTTCTCCAGGGAAATATCTTAATATCGCAACATATGCTTATAATTTAATTGTTTCTCTGAACAAAACCAACTACTAAATGCACCCTTAAAAATGCAAAAAAACTCGGAAACGGAATAAAATTAATTTAACCAACTAAAACCTCGATCCACGTGATCCGAATAACACTAATTGATAGATACAAGGAAGGTAGAACATGAAAAACTCGTGATTCCTATAATGAAATTAACCGAAAATATCAACCCCTATATTTTTTTCATCCATTCAACCAATTAAAATTGCAATCATTATACGATTACTCATAATCAAAAGGTGTTTGAGCCTGTAAAAAACTCTTAGCACAGTTTATAATTGAGTAAACATGACCCTGCGGTTGCTGCTACGCATGACAAACTCTGCGCAATACTCGACAAATGTGTGTCACGCGATAGTAGTGGGGTCACGGGTGCATCCACCCCGTGCATCCTGTTCAGTAGTACTTTATCCCTCGGACGGACTGGTTGCCGAGGAAGCCTCATCGCACCAGTAGCATTTCATCCTCTGGAGAGTACACATCTTGCCTCGCGATTAATGGACTGAGATTTCAACAAGTAAGTCCCTGTTATTATCTATTAAAAAAAATATTTATTGAAAATTAATTGGAATATTTTTAAGGTGAAGAAATAATTGAGCAACCTGGCAATTAATTGGAAAGCAGCGAAAATGTTCAACCTGTACCAGACACTGAATAAAAAAGAGGAAGGCGAGGGCAGCACGAGTCGCCGCCAATCGGATGTCACTGGACATGATAGATTTTATAGAGAACACCGGACTAGGTCCAGGCGCAAGCGACGCTCGGTTAATCGCAGGACGAAGAGTGCCATCGAGTTGGATACAAATGCCATGCTCTCGGCGCGTTCGGCTGTGCGAAGAAATCGCAGTGCCAGCGTCGAGGGCGGCGCTGTCACGAGTAGCATCAGTTGTGGCAGTGCAGACGAGAAGTATCATATTAGTAACAAGATTGACAGCCTTGCCAAGCTGCTTTTTAACCGGGTCACTGCTGCCAAGGCTTGCCGGGAGAACGACCTAAGGTATGTCGGCAAAAATTGGATTAGTTGGATATCTATGTGGGAATAGATATAAAAAAAAATTTTTTTTTTGATAATTTACCTCGTCGGGAGAATAGATCAATAGTTAATGATAATCGTAGTTGAGCCTTTAATAGTTAAATAACTTTTTTTAGGAGGTAAAATTGGAGAAAAGTAAAAATTATTCTATATGAATGAAAAAAATTTTTTTTAGGTAATAATTAATGGATAATCAATAGTAGTACTATCATTGAAATATTCAAATCATTCATTTATGACAATAATTCAACGAAGTTTATGGCATTAAAATAAAATTATAGTTTAATGAAGTAGAAAAACAGTTTTTTTTTTGTGAAACGACCCGATTTCGAAAATTAAATATTAAATAAATTTCAAGAAATTTTTATTCAATTAAAAAAATATCCAAAAAAACTATTTGTCATGGTTTACTACAAAAAAAAAAATTTTTTTTTCCCCCATGAAGGGTAATTTTGAATAATATGAAAATTTTTTAATAACAATAAACTTGTTTTTTCTCTTTTAATCATTCAAACATGTTTCTACGATAAATATTAAGATATTTTATTGACGGGGAAAAAAAATTTTTTTTTTGTTAAATTTTCAAAGAGGTCCCTCTTAGATATCTCACGATTTTCGTAATTTTTTTTCGTTTTTTCACCGATAACTCGATAATTAAGCGAAATACCGAAAAATGTTATTCAAGTGAAATTATTGAGGGTAAAATTTCCTACATAAAAGGTGAAGTAAATTTTTTTTGTATCTAGCTTCATTTTTGAGATATTTAAAAAAATAAGAATTTTCAAAAATCAGTAATATTTCAAAAACTAAGGTAGATACAATAAAATTTTATTCCACATTTTTTGTAGACAATTAAATTTCCAATAAGTGTATATAAAATTTATTACGATATCTAACGTACTTTCCGAGTTATCACCAAAAAACTCTAAAACCGCGCAAAAATCGCAAAAATTTCCGAGAAATCTGACGAAAAAAAAAAAAAAAACTCCCCGGCAATCAATCATTACAAAAATTATTCCAGTTGATCTATCCAACTAATTAAATGAGAAAAATATTTATTATAACTAATAAACACAACAAGATTCAATTTTTCTATCTTAAAATCCAATAAATTAAATTATTCGCGTCGTTTCCTCATGGAATAAATTTTTTTTCGACGCATCAATTTCTATCAGAAATTCTACTTCAATACTATCTTGCTTTATACTCCGACCTAAAGTGCTATATCTAGTTAAAAAATGAAAAGTAATAACAAAAAAACAAGAGAATTACTCCTCCATTTCAGAAAAACGTGATTAAGACCTACAAAAATTCGTATAGATTATATAGATCCGAGTAATATTGATGCTTTGCCTTATTGGATGAAACCTTTGCAGTCGTAGCCGAGCTTGGAATACTAGCAATGTCCATCGAGCACGTTATACTTGTCTAGAAACCCTAATCCGCTTTTGCTGGCGATTAAAGTCGAAATCTTGTAAGCTAGAGGCTGATAAATCCGATAGGTATTCAAAAATTAATATAAAAACCTGTATCACCAACAAACAAACTATTCCAAAAAACTGAAAACCCAACTAACCACCCTGCAGCAATGGACGACACCATTACGAGACGTTGGACCAGAGCGCGATGTGGCGTTCAGACGATTCTTGCGAGTACATGGAGATGGAAAAGCGCTCTCGTGACCGTGCACTCTCAATTTGTCAAGTCTACATTCAAGGAAACGCACGATACAACATCATAAAACAACTCTGCAATGTTGGTAAGTAATAAAAAACCCAATTTCCCCCAGAAAAAAATCGAAATATCGTTTTTTTCAGGATCACGAGTCGACAAACACTGGTTTGCCGTTAGAGACACACTTCTGCGAGCAGACCGGCTCTTAACTCTAGCCCCATTGAACCGGAATTGCTCTTTAAACATCAGTTCCTCGACAAAAGACGTCCTGAACAAGCTATTCCTCGCGCTGCAGCATCCCTATGTTTGTCCAGTCCTAGATCTCGAATTTATCGAGTTTGACAGCCAGACTTACGTGATTCTCGTGCAGCCGATCAACCAGGGCAGCTTGAAGGACCTCATCTACGGGGTAAGTAGCCAGAAACTCGTCGGGAGCACGTTAACACACTGATATTTCGCTTGATGGACAGGTTGAAAGGTGCAGCTGGAACGCAGACTGGGGAGAGAAGTATGCGGCGCGTGGTGAAGGCTTAACTCTGCCGCAAATCCAGCAAATGGGTCGTCAGGTGCTTGAAGCACTCATCTTCCTGCGGGAGCGAGGATTCCCAACGGTTACGCACCTCCACTCAGGCAATGTAGTCATTCAGAACGGTGTCGCGCGTCTGGCTGGACTGGAAAACTCGCTTTTAGGCTTTACCAGTCGCATTCATCCGGTTGTTACGTCCAGAGCCATCGATGGAGACTCAGTTGATACCGTTTGTTTTGGTGAGAATTTGTACGATTCATTTGCCAGCTTTAATTTCAAGGGGCTGTTGTGATTTATAGGTCACATGCTGTTTGAAATGTGCGCTGGCTATGAGCTCTGCTCGTTCGAGCCCTCGGATGTCCACTACAGCGACCTAGCAAAGTACCCACAGGTTTGTATTTATTAATTTATCATTGATTAACGATAATTTGACGATTTTGTGTACGTAAAATCATCCGTAGGTTGCTGATCTCGTCGAAATAATATTTAATCAACCGAGCGGTTATTATCCGAGGCCGGAAAAGCTTCTGCTCCACGATCTCTTCCGTAATATCGACTTGCGTGAGATGCGAAACACTCCAGTGACTGTAAGAAATCGATCTTTGATTACAATTTGATAGTGGAAAATTGATAGATTTTTTTTATTTCACCTGGTAGATGTTTCGTCCGATTTTGACGCCGTCTATTGTCGGACTCCTCGAACGAATCAAGAGACACACCAGTCCGAAAAGGTAATTATGGTAGGAGTGATGTGTTTTTGATTGTAATTGTTTTCCTCACGCAGACGAAGCTCCCTCCGAGAGGTCTATTAACTCGGAAATCACTTGGTCTTTGGTGGTGCAGTGAGCGAAATTTCCGTCGCAGAACGTATATAGATGTGTATGCAATATAAGTGGCTGTATCCAACAAAATTATAAACACAAGTGTTTGTGATGATAAGCATCATCTTGTACATTTAATCACTACTATGTCAAGTATTGAAATAATCGAGGGACCTAGAGATCAATTGATCCCACGTGACAATCAATAAAATGCATGTGTGGGTTGTTCTCAATAAAATAAGATTTTTGTAAAAAAAAATTAAAAAAAAGAAGTAATTATTGATTAAAAATCGATGTGGAGATTAAAGTTAAATCTTATCATCCGGTTTGAATGCCGAATTATTTATTTATGTTTTCTCAATGTAATGTACGTCGGAAAAATTGTTTGGAAAAGTTTGTGAGGTAATCAGGAAGCTCTAAAACAGTTTTAATCCGTCAAACAGCTTTCAATTGGGTTAAGACATTAATCCAAGGCTTGAAAAACTGGGGGAAAATAAAAAAAATCGCAGTCTCAGTTAAGCCCCGCAGGGAAAAGTCTGTTTTATGGAGTTAAACTATGTCAACCAAGCAAATGGATAAAAAAAATAGCTGACTCATAGCCTGGAGCTAGTTAGGAATGTCGGTAAAGATATGGCGATCTGTGATAAAAAAAAAAAATGAGTCGTAAATATATCCAAGAATAAAATGAATAAGTGGATTGAAAAAGTCTTCAGTAAAATGTGTAAGATTTACAAGTCTGAGCGGAAAATTTATCGGTGGTAGGACACGAAAAAAAATTTTTTTTTATGATTTATATCGATTGGAATAACAAGACATATTCGATTGATTGTACTCAAATGTATTTAAATTTAGATTTTAGCGCAAAAGTATATTATATTGAGTCAATTATTTATTATTCTTACGTTCTAGAAAAAGAAAAAAAAATCAACTTTTGATGGTTCAGAAATTTTTTAAGACTGTATGAGCTTTTAAATACCTTTTACTTCACATGTGTGTTTTACTTTTCGTCGCAATTTGCGCGAGGAGAAAAAAAAAAAGTAGTAACTTTCCAACTGAAACTATCGACGCTGGCCGAGTCTTAAAAACTAAGTAGAAAAAATATTCGGCGACGGACGATTTTACTTGCTTTAAGAAAGAAAAACGGAATAACTGCGATATTTACGCTTGGAAAATAAAACAAAAATAGAGTAAAAATTATCGCGCGCGCGCTTATGACGCGCCAGTTTCGAGCTCGCTCGCAGGAGTATCTGGCTCCTCGTCGTTGTAAATATTCTCTGCCATCTGCCAAACCTGCATGATATTATCCTCCGATACAGAGCAAATGACCCAGGGTTCATTGGGATTCCAGGAGAAGTCGCTGATCTTGGCCGTGTGACCACCATGGATAAACTGAAAATCCAAACGAAAATTATCAAACTGCAGAAATAACTAGCAGTAATTCGGCCTTTAAAAGCTTCAAATAAAATTCAAATACCAAAAGTTCCGGAGGTCCATCCTCGGCATCTTCGCTAGACTGCTCCTCGCCAATTTTACTGAGATCCCAAACATGTAGGCGACGATCAGTGCCGCTACTCGCGAGGATAGTTTCATTATGGGGCGACCACTGTACCTGGAAAATCTCATCCTTGTGCGACTCAAACGAGTGAAGCTTGAGCTTGAGATTCCTCAAGTCCCAGAGCGCGACAGTCTTGTCAGCACTGCCAGTAGCGAGAATAAATTCCGAGTAAGGATTAAAACTGAGACAATTAACCTCGGCCGTGTGGGCATCGACAGTGTGGCTGGGTTTGCTGGTGTTGTTGCAGCGAGTGTCCCAAATCATGAGTTTCTGGTCATCAGCGACAGATCCAAAGAGAGACTCGTGCAACAGATGCCAGGCAACGTCCTCGACGACGGCTGTGTGGCCGGTAAAGATGGTTTTCGCGTCGATCACGCGATTTTCCTTTGGCGTCGCGTTTATGTCCCACAGGCAGATGGTATGGTCGTCCGAGGCGCTGAGAAGGTAGCCATTGAGGTTGGGGTTCCAGGAGAGGCCGTATCCCTCCTTCTGGTGGCCACGCAACCTCAGATCCGGGTGACACTCGCCGTTGGGATCCGGCTTGCTCGGATGCTTCGTGTAGTCAAACACGAGCACATCGCTCGACGGAGTTTTCGTCGCGATAACGCAGGGATTCTGCGGCATATATCGCGCCCGATTAACCTCACCCTCATGGTTTATTTTAATTTCTATTTCAATTTTTCCGCTGACCGAGCCAAATCCACCAAACTCTCCCTTCTCGTTGTCGTAGTGCGACGCGTCGAATTGCGCGTCCTCGTTCGGCAACTGAACGCTCGCTATCAGCAAGTGATTTTGCTCATCCGACGTGTGAGTCCCGAGAATCAGTCGGTGGACTGAATAGTCTTTGCCCTCGGGTCTTGTTACATCGGGCAGCCATTGAGCAGTGAGTGATGGCCATTCCAAAGCGTGGGTCATCACCAGATCGTAAAGGAATGGAGTATTTTTCTTCCATATTTTGTATTCCTCGTTGATCACTCGCTCCTCCACCGCGTCATCGAAGGTTTCTACAAAAGTTTTTCGCAGTTTAGACAATGGAAAGCACACGTTGTTCGATCAGGCAAAGAGTTCGATAGTGGCCGACGCCGTGATGCATTTATAAAACAAAAATTGAAATATTTCTTACTCTCAATTTTTTCGGATAAAAATGAGATAGAAGTGTGGGTTTAGTTGGTGATTAATAGAGAGTACACGTGAGAAATTGAAAGTCGAAGGGTTGTTTATGGTCTCGACAGGCAATGTGAACCTCAACTGCGTTTTAATGGGAAAAATCTCGGAATTCAAGAGTATTTGATTGATTAATGATTGCATTACTTACCACCATCTTTATCCGCCATTGGATTCGATACAGTAAAACGATTTTTTTAAGTAAATATGTGAATTAGCTACCGCCAAAAAATTTCTGCCCGCCAAAAACGACAGATTCGACACAAGACAGCCGGCGATTCACACACACACACACGCAGTCGCATCTATCGAATGAGCGGCCATTTTTGGTGCAACACCAACTGTTTTTACGGTTGATTTTCATGAAATTTAAAAGGCGATTGAAAAACATCGGCGCACTTTGTCGTGTAGTGTGTGTCCTCATCATCCGCGGCGATGACATGAAAAAATATTCAGAAAAAAATTATTTACATGGCTAAATAATTTTTCTTTTACTCACACGATTACTCACGAAGTAATTGCGATAAACAAAGTAGTAGTAATTATTTTATGATTTTATCTGTATAACTTTTTTAAAAAGTGCATGAAATGGCTGATGCAGCTGCAAGGAGAGAAGCACGACGTCGTAAAATTTTGGAAAATTCGGAAAACCGGTTGCAGAGAATAACTGGTCACATTAAAACTGATCAAACCGAAGGTTATATACTTTTTCTATAAATATTTTATAGCTTAAAATCTTTAGCAACTTTAATTTTGTAGACGATCAGACAAGACAATGTCAGCAGACGCCTACAACAGCATCTCTAAATCCTTCTGAAAGCCAGCTAAGGAGTCAATCTCTCATTAATTCATCATGGGATGATCCGATGCAAGCCGACGACGAGATTATTGACGAGGCCATGCAGTCATGTCTGAGAAAACGCAATTTTACCCTTGGTCTTGACAACGGGACGCAGGAAACTGGGAATATTTATCCAGAGGACAACGAGGATTATTCGCAGGCCTCTCAACAGCCCACTGAACTCAAGCCAACAGAAACTACGAGCTCCTCCACGAATTTATTGCGTAATCGTTCGATTTACGTGGTACTCGCAGTGCTCATGAACGCCCTGCTCATCCTCAAGCTCGACAAAACCTTTGGCGTCGTAAGTTTTGCTGGAAATTTGCTTGAAAATACTTTTTTTCGCTTACATTTCTGCTTTTTAGAGTGTGATTGTGCCATTTTTTGTACTAATGGCCAGTCGTCTGTGGCTCTACGGGCTGCCAACGCAGAAGGAAAGTGGCAGTATACTTTTGGCCGCGCTGATCCTCTGCAATGTTCGACCAAACGTGATTTACACGTTAAAATTAATGATTAATTTATTTTCTCATGTGTTAAAAGACTTGTCACTTTTTATTTTTACCTTTACGATGATTTATTGCACGATTTCGAGTCACTGGCTCAATATGCCTCCGCCGAGCACAGTGGAAATTGTCTTGGATGAACGTATGACATAAAAATGTTCAATTCAAAATTGTTTTAATATTTGTAAATAGCTTAATTTAATTGATTATGTCTGCAATAAATTGAATCGGTCTCTCTTAAGTGTACTGAGGTATTTTTTACTCTTATAAATCAAATTAATTACATGAAATGAAACATTTTGTAATAAAAATGAAGTTAGAAATGAAACTTAAGATTAACGAACGTCAAATTGACAGGAAAAAAATGTTGCTTCAATATTTTAATAATTATCTAGCACTTGGAAATCATATATTGGATTTAGTCTTGATTTTTGATTAATTAAATGTAGAAATTCATAGAAAAATTGAGCATCATGGTACATGAGCATCTGTAGCTTGTGGATGTGTACATTTTTTTATGAAAATAAACGAATTGATAAAGGACTCTCGTGTTTTTTTAGTCCGTTGGAATATTTTCATTCGTGAATTTTGGATTAATCGTTAGATTTTCCCTTACGTGTTTACGGAGGAAATCGATGTGTCCTTTCTGTAGCATCTCTGTTTCCCACAGAGACATTTCGTAGTCCCACTCTGCCTTCAACTTGGCCGCTTCGTCTACAAACTTTTTTTTGTTTTTCAACGACAGCGCCTTCCAATCGCTGCCCACCGTCTTTGACCATTCCTGAATGAAAATTAAGGTTTTTTTATTAAACGATATGACTATTAAAGTTATCTTTTTGCAAGAAATCTTGATTTATCTGCGGATCATAAAATCATGATTAAGAAAACACTGAGCGATAAAATTTCATAAATAATTCTTCAATTACTTTGTTTTAATTTTCTGCATTGTATAGACTAGAATTTTCAACAGGGACCAATATTGTTAAAATTAATGGGCGACAATTTCCTAACCTAAAAAACCGAGGAATAAATGAAATAATATCTTTGAATCTACTCAGTTTTTTCCCTCTTGTTTCAACAGTGTTTTGATAAAAAAATACTTTAAAAACATCGAGAAGGATATATGCTATAAAAAAAAAGCTGAAAAAGCTTCGAAAAACTGGATTTTTATTACTTACAGTAACAGGAACATCCTTGGGTTTTTCTGACTGCCTTGATTGCATATACAATATAAAGGCTGTTGGTGATTTTTTTGGTCGGCCAAGTTTTGACATTTCCTGAAAATTTTCCGGTATTACTAATTACTGAATTTGTAGATAAAAAAAAATTGCCAACAAACCTTTTTCTTATCGTGCTTCTTCTTTGCTTCAGCATTCTTATTTTTTTCCTCATGCAAAAGCATTTTTTGTGATTCTGTAAGTGATTCAGTATATTCCTTCATTTTATTATTATAATCTGGATATTCAGCCTTATATGCAGCAATTAATCTGTCCTTTTCTGCGGGATCACATGTTTTCCACAATTCGCCTATTTTTTTTTGCATTTCCGTGAGATTCATGTCGGGATATTGGCTGATCAGTGTTGGCCTGGTTTCTTGTGCGAATCGAAAAAATGCGGTCAAAGGCCGCCTGGGTTTTTCAGGTAATTCTAATCGCGCCTCTAATTTCCGTGAGCTGATAGAAGCACATGGTTGCAAGACCGAGGTGCAATTCCTACAAATACACAATGAAAAATTTGAATTAAACATTTTTATAACACAACGAGTAAAGTTAGATTCATAAACTAAATTATCATGTTACAAATACCTTGGTATAAGTATATTTAAATTGTTTATCCTTGGATTGAATGCAAATGCGTTCTTGCACAGTGACGCCATTTTTTTGTTTTGTTCACGCTCAAGTGATCATTGTTGAATAGATCTGCAGTACCGGCAAGCGCGTGTATCACGCGAGTCGCAGTTCCCTCGACGGCAACCCAGCATTCCCCCATATCAATCGCCGTGAACCCAACGACAACGTGTAACCATCATCCCTACACAAAAAAATGCCCTTCAATTTGAATTTTATCTGCTTCTGTTTAGCACAGTGGAAATCAGGAAAATATTGTCTCAAATGAACAAATGACATAAAATGCTCAATTAAAAATTATTTTAATATTTAAAAATAACATAAATTAATTGATTTAGGTATTTTTTACTTTTATAAATTAAATTAATTAGCACCGGTAGTTTGTAGATGAGTTGAATTTTTATAAAAATAGACTAGTTGCTAGAGGACACTAGCATTTTTTTATTTCTCTGGAATATTGACATTTTTTTTCGTACATTTTGATTTACCTGTTAAGTTTAACAATACTTGTTTCCGAAGAACATCGATGTAACCCAAGTTTACCATCTTTGTTTCCCATAAAATCAAATCGGATTTGTACTGATCCATTAATTTCGTTGATTCGGTCAACCATTTTTGTTTATTTTCAGGCGGCAGCTCCTTCCAATCGCTGCTAACTGACTTAAGCCAATCCTAAAGGAAAAATTAGTTTTTTAAATTAAAAGATATGCGTAATAAAGTTATTTTTTAAGTCATTGTTATTATTTTCGTGCAACAATTACTTGGTTATAATAGTTATTATCTGATAGACTAGAATTTTTTTACATTGACCAATGTTTTGATCTTTTTTTTTACGTGTTTAAAGTTTATGGGTCTCTTCTAACCTACAAAACCGAGAGATAAAAGAGATATCTCTGACTCTACTGATGTTTTTCTCTTGTTTTGTCAATGCTTTTATATAAAAATACCTTAAAAATATTGAGAAGGGTATATTTTTAAAAAATATCTGATAAAAGCTTCGATTTTTGCGTAGAAAAATTTTTGTTACTTACTGAATAAGGAACATCTTTACTTCGTCCTGGCAACTGAGATAGCATATACAATACAAAAGCTGTTGGTGGTTTTCTCGGTCGGCCAAGCTCTATTATTTTCTGAAAATTACCATTGTTATTGATTAACCAATTGGTGGATGAAAAAATAAATTGCGTTGAACATACCGCTTTTTTTTTTCGCTCCCCTTTCGTTGTTCGAATTTTACATCTCTCCTCTCTCAAAAGTTCTTTTTGAGATTCAGTAATTGTGTTATTATATTTCATGACTTCATGTGCATAATTTTGTAGATCAACATTATATTCAGCTGTCAATCTGTCCTTCTCTGCGGGATCATATGTTTTCCACATTTCGCCAAGTTTTGTCTGAATATCTAAGACACCCAGGTTGGGATATTGGCTAGCTAGTTTTAGCCTGGTTGCCTGTGAAAATCGAATAAATGGGGTCATAGGTCGCTTGGGTCCTTCAGGTATTCCTAATTTGACTGTTAATTTTCTCGTGCTGATAGAAGCACATGGTTGAGAAACCAGGGTGCAATTTCTACAAATACACAATGACAAATTAAAATTAAATATTTTCACAACAGAATAAACAATATTAAATGTAAGCTTTTCATAGTTACGTAATAAATACCTAGGTATAAGTATATTTAAATTGTTTATCCACGGATTGTGTGTAAATACATTCCTGCACAGTGACGCCATTTTTGTTTACTAGTCACACACGGACACACAGGTCACACACACTTCTGTTTGGTCACTCTTTTACATGCAACTTATGGAAAAACAATTTTTTTTCTCGGCTACGTAGAAAAATCTCATAAAATCCAACTAAAAAAAAATTTGAATTATCTAATAAATAAGAATTTTTTTTATTTTTCCGACCGAATAATAAAGTTTGATGAAAATCTAAACTAAAAGCGTAATCCCGCGCTTTTTCAGCTGGTCGCCATATGCAATATTTCTCAGCCAATGACAGCACAGTTAGTCAGTTCAGTCAGTTGGTGATCGTGCGCGTCATCGCGGGCTTCGAGGCATTCGAAGCAGTTGAAAAGCATTGAATAACACTATCAAATTCGTGAAAAACCGTATCGAAAAATCAGTGAATTTAGTGCAAACAGTGAGACACTTGTTTTGAGCAATGAAAAATAGTGAAATCGGTAAGTTTATTGAGATAAAATGGAACAATTTTTTTGCATATTGGCCGCCATTTTAGAACATTTTATTCTTCCATCGATTTTATTTGAGATATCAAGTGGGCGATGGCTTTTCCCCTGTAAAAACATCATCAAAAATTAACTGTTACTCGATGATTTCATAAGAGTTAGGAGAATATTGGATATTCAGACACAAACATTTGCTCCAGCTGATCCTTGATCGCAGCCTCCTGCTTGCTGCTCAGTACAGATTCCTTGATTTGTTTTTTCACCGTTTGATAATCAATTGCCGTCATTTGCTGTACATCATGACGCTTCAAGTGTCCAAGGCGTACTGCAAGTTTTTGGATCGTGTTATCCAATTCTCGGAGCTCTGCAGCGTCTGCTCGCTCAGCGCTCGTGAGTTCCTTGCAATTCATCAGTCTTAAAACTACCTCTGCCCTGTCAATTCAAGCCAGATTAATTGAATGTTCATGTAAAAATCGTTTTTCCAAAAAATAAGGTTACCTTTTGGCTAGTTTTTCCTGTTTTTCCTTGATATCCTCGTAACGTTCTGCCAAATAATGAGCTTTCAACTGCAATTCGTCCTTTGCCGTTATTAAGTACTCCAATTCCTTCAGCTGATGGCTTTTCAAGGCTCTCAATGCTCGCACTTTTTTCCCAATTTCATTGCGAACTCGATCGTGCTTCAGAAAGTGATGATTGCGGAATAAAGTTGTTGCTCGATCCAAAAGCTACTCAGGAACCATAGAAAAAACAATACAGAATTGTGAAAATTGGAGATTTTAAGCCAAATACATTTGTCATTGATGAAAACATGCGAAATGGCTGTATTAATATCCAAGTTTGGTAGTTGTCATTAATTTTATTAATTTGTAGCAAAATAATTGTAAAAATAGAAGATTTTGAGAGTCATGAATCTGCTTGGCGCACCTTTAACTTCTTAAATTAAACAAAAAGGCACGCAAAGGTGGTTTATAACTCTTAAAATCTCTAATTTTCAAAGTTATTTTACTACTAGTTAACAAAAATTAATGACAACTTTCGAACCTGGTCATCAATGCAGCGATTTCGCATATTTTCGTTAGGGCACATGAACTTGGCACTTATTTTCTACAGTAGAGCTGTATTTTGGAGAGATTTCTTTATGTTTTTGCTGAAATAAATAGAAAATAAAATCTAAAACCTCTCTCGATCGATTCTCATTCTCATATTCAAGCACAAAAAAATATAATCCGCCCAATTATTATCTAGAAATGCGTTTGTTATCGTAAATTACGTTAAGAAAATCTAAGTTGCCTTATTTTCAAACGATAGCTATTCTAACAATATTTTTATATTTTTCAAACGTTTTCGAGGCGTTATGATCTATCTGGAGCCTCACAATTCCGAGAAAATATCAAAAATATTTCATCACCTGAAAACATTCTTTCCCAGTTAGTTGTGAAGTTGCATTGAGCTTCGTAATGGGCTGAGAAGTTGAATCGTGCATTAATAAATTCTTGATATAAGCATCAAAAGGTTCTCGAATGATCTGAATCAAATAAATCATCATTTTAATCCAGAAAAACTGAAAATATCGAGTTGTAAATTGTTGAAAAATGAGTTTTTTCTACTTTTTTGCTCGGGCTTGTAGAGATTTGAGGTGGTTCCACACGTGGTAAATAGTCCAAATCGACGATAGAGAGGTCCACGACAATTCCCGAGTGCAGGAGAGCGATAAGAAGAGGGCAGGGCTGCTGCAGAACACCAAATCCAAAGATCGGCGTAGCGTCATCCTTGCCCGTGTGTTTTGTTCTGGTGCAGAGCAAATATTGCGAGTTGGACGCGTTAAAGGACGTGGGAATAAATAGATCCACGTTTTCTGCAAAAGAAAATACAAGTCTTGATGTCAGATTTTGATTAATATGATAGATGCAGTACCTTTTGAGCAATTCATGTACTCGTAGAACTGCGAGACGACTGGCAGTGTAATCATATGAATTCCAGCATTGTGCGAGCTGAAATATCGCGATTTATTCTCGCGATCACGATGCAGTTGGACTGGACAATGGTACTTTTTGTCGTTGTCGTTGAACAACAAACCCAGTTCCATTTCCACGCACTCAATGACAAAAAGTTCGTCAGTGCTCGATTGCTCCTGCATTGAATTCCACAGACTTATTCCTCTTGATTGATCAATTTCCATGCTAATATTCGACTTTGAATTGCTGTCGGTTATGAGAATCCCGTGGTAGATAACGCCAGTGCACGTGGCGATGATGACAATTGGTGGAGTTGTTGGAATACACATTATTGAGCAGGAATCAACCCCATAGTTGTCCACTGCCGATGGGAATATCGAGACTTTTGTCGTGATCATCGAGCTTGAATTGCTAGAAATATTAGAAATTAATATTTATGAATTGATAGAAATGTTGAGGACAAAATTTATTACGATTTTTATTTCATTTTGGGGAGGTTTCTGATGGTTTTCGGGGCATTTGAGTGTTCTAGTTGATTTTTCAGAGGGTTTTTCGAGGTAAAATCGATTGAAAATGGTGTTTTGCTTCGGGATATTTTGCTTTGTAGTTACATTAGAGTCTGAAGAGCGCCAAAAAAAAAATTTGCAACCTTCTGCCGTCGTTTTGTTCGCTGTTATAGTCATTAAAATATATATTTTGCCTAGTTTTGGATTAATGGTTGAATAATGTGGATTGATAAGGGGGAAAATTACTTACTGGTTGTATAAAACGTTTCCTCGAACTAGGAGGACATTGCCATCGCCTCTTAGTACTAGAATTGGCCAGTCAATTTCACTCAAAGCTCCTTGAGACTGGTTATCCAGGGTTTTGTCCATTTTCATCGTCGGCGTGGAAAAATCAAAATCAACCGCGGTTTCTCCAAGCGATTCCATCGTGGGCATATTTTTATTTGGTGATATGAGCGGGCTTCGACCAACTTTCCATCGTTTTACCATTTTCGGAACACTTCCCAATTCACACTCGTACAATCTTAAATTAAAATGCAAAATATAAATTTTTTTGATTTTGTTTCGTGTTTTATTTTATTCTGGACTTACTGAAAGGCATTTTCTGATGTTAGGACCAGCAGATGATTGTCATGGGATGATCCTGGGTGCCAACGAACTCGACGGATTTCCGAAGATCCCAATTGAGAGGTGTAGCTGTTCAAGTTGTGATTTCTGCAATGGAAATGGTGGATGTATACTTAAGGAGGATTCCTGGGGTAAGTTTTGAAATGATTTTTTTACGGGAGGGTATATTGAATTTTTTGCGGCCATTTTGTTGATGAAAATACGGATATAAATGGCGGAGGATAGTGGATGACCAGTTTGTAAGCAAGTTGCGATCATTAAAACGAATCTCGCCGGATTTAATGTTTACCCTCTGCCACCCGTTGCCATTTCCGTTGTAACCGTATACAGGTCGCTTAAAACTGGTAGACCGCGCTCGGAAATTTTACGACAGGCCACGGTAGGTTATCACACCACTTCTAGTCGAGTTTCATCTTCTACTTTATCCTCCATATTCATCACGGCCCGACCCGCTTCGTTACTTACTCCCCTTTGCATTCTTTAATATTAGCGACGTGAATTTACACATCTTGGAAAAAAATTACGTCTGATAACAATTATTGTTTTAATTGTTATTTTCTATTATTTATATCTTATTTACGTTATTTTAAAAAACATCAGCAAAAAAGTTAAAAAAACATGATTGATCAAAAATCGAAAATTCTCAAAAAAAATACTTAAATATTATAACTTTTTTTTTTTTTAATTTTCAATTTTTGGTCTATTTTGTTTTCAATAAAAAATCAAACATTTTCTTTTTTATCATAATATTGAAATTTTTTTAAATATAACTTTTTTTTTGATAAATTCCGAATTTATGCCGAAAAAAAAGAATAAAAAATATCTAAAACATCAGAAAGGTTTAATTTTAGATAAAATAAACATTTTAAATAGTTTGAAAACTTGAGAAAAAATTTATAGCCATGGTACAAAATTTTGAAAAAAAAATTTTTTTTAACACTCAGATGTATTCTTAGTTTTTATGGTAACAATATCGAAAAAATATAATTAGATAATCCCAATAAAATTGTGGAAAAACCTTGAATTTAGAGTATAGAAAAAAAAAAAATTAGAAAAATATCTCATAGATAAATTTCCGCGCGAAAAATCATGAAAAAAGAGATGTTTTATAAGGTTGCCATCAAAATGGCATACGACAGGTGTGGTAGTGTAGGGCAAAAACACATAGTGAGTCCGCGCAGTGGAGATTTCTCGGATTAAGCAAATGGCGGCAATAATGGCGATTATTCGGATTATGATATCAGAGCGCGAAGTGGCTTCGCGCGCGGGTTTTACCCACATACCCAAGACCGAGTAACTGCAACGCCACACGAAATCCTCACTTCAAGACTGCGGATTAAAACTATAACCACCCCCGGACATTGTCGTACTTAATACGTATACTTTTACTGTCTTTAATTGCCAAGAATTTTTCTTAGAAAAAAAAAAATTCGTTAAAAAGAAAGAAATCATGACAAATTGACGAAATTTTTGAAATTATTTTCCGTCAACGCGAGTCACAGTCGCCAGTTTTCTCACATGAGTTTACATAAACATTTTATAATTCCCATATGAAATTCATAAAGCGACGGTTGGTTATCCTTGGCGGTATTAATTCGACAATGAATTGCGAAGCAACGGAGTCAGCAAGATCGCGTCTCTCACGGCGATAAATGACGGCGAAGGGATGAGGATGGAGAACAGGACGCGAAACTCTTGGCTAATTATTGTTTTAAGGATTACCGTTATGTGTTTATTATGCGACTGCTGCTTCCCTATCCCTATTCCTCTTGGTCTTGGCCGTAATATTCAGTGGAATTCAGCTGCGTGGCCAAGCACCAAATCCACCTCGAGCCGGCCTACAGTTATGAATAATTCTCAACTTTTGCTTATGCCCTCTCTCTTTCTCATACATATCCCACGGTACTACTACTAAATAACAAAGCTCTTTCTCCCCATTTGCGATTTTTTTTTCCCGTCCTTTTTGTCTTCTTGATATTCTCAAATTTTTTTATTTCTTTGCGCGTGTATTATATGCGAATAATTTTGTTTTTTTGATCAAAAGCGTTATTACAGTGTGAGAGTTTTTCGATTTGAAACGAGTTTTTTTATATTTTTATGAAATATATTGCCGTTGAATTGTAGGAATATGTGAAAATTTTTTTGGTTTAAAGCTTCATAAAGATCTGAATTATTTTTATATGGAAAATTTTTTTAATTTTTATGAAAAATATTACTGTTAAATTATATAGAAATATGTAGAGAATTATTTTTTTCGCTCATGATAGGTATTTTTTTTGCGGCACAAAAAATATTTTTGAAATGATGACTGTATAACTTTAATGTTTCAATTATTTACTTAACATTTTATTGTGGGATTTTCCAATCGCCTCGATTCGATGAATTGAACAAATGGAATTTTTATATATACACGAGGCGTTCATTGCAATCAATTTAATTTTTATTTTATATATTTTTAGCGCGTTATGAACAATGGGGGGGGTTTGGTCTAAAGCTCCCTCACAATCTGAATTATTTGTGATTTGGAGAATTTTTTGAATGTTTAAGAAAAATGTTGCTCTTAAATTGTAGAAATACTTGAAGAATAATTTTTTTTCGTCCACATGATATTTCGTTGTGGCTCAGAAAATGTTTTTGGAACGACGCGTGTTTTCGTGCACCTAGCAATATCTTATTGTTTCCGTTATCAACTCAACATTCCAAAAGATTTTTCGACCTCGTACTGTGTATATGCATTTTGTAACCTTCTACGATGCCCACGTTGCGGCCGAATATTTTGGAAGCGACTCAGTTCGACTGTACCTAGAGGCATTAAATTTAATCGATAAATTTTTTCTATTCCTACGAAACACTAGCTTTAGAGTCGTGGCTATTTGAAATACTTTGAAAATAATTTTTAGAACGTCTATAAAATATACAAGAATGGATAAAAAAAATATGGATCAAAATTTATAGCGGTGATTAAAAAAATCTTATGAAACCATCGAAGATATCCCGTGAAAAATGGAAAACCCGATATTTAAAATTTTTGATGCATTTAACTGATTTATCGATGTCGAAAAATGATGCAATATGCGTTTAATCGACTAATTTTAACGTAAAAATATTTCTTATAGCGCTATTTTAATTAATCTAACATTACTGATCGACAGTTTATGAACATGATTTTTTCAGAACTATTTTGAACATTTATCTAAATAAATTTAATCTATATTCAGTATTTTTAGAGAGTTTTAAATAATTTTTCTCAGTCAAAAGCTTTAATATATTGTCTGAAGTATTTCTTATTTGAAACTATTTTAATTGTTTTTTTAAATGTATGCTGGAAATAATTTCTTTTGTCCATAAAATTGCGTCGTGGCTCGAAAAATTATTTTTTAAACAACTTGAGTCATTACTACATATTCAGCATTCCTCCGGCATTTCCAAATTACGAAAAATATTCGTGAAAAAAAAAATATTCAAAACCAACACGTGTTTCATACTTATTCGTTTGCCGACAAATAAATTTTATTCTTGAGATATCGAGGTAGATAATATTTTACTCAATTCTATTTTTACTTCTGAAAAACATGGCTTTGTATAGTCCAACTACAGAACAATTAAATTATACTGATAAAGCTGTACTGACATGCCATCGACACTGGTTGCAAGTTGTGGCGAAACTGCGACAACATAGCGCCGAAATGCTCTAAAAATAATTTTATATTTTCCGAAAAATTATTCTAAACTTAATATATCTAAAGAAACAATGAAAAAAGTCATCTGATATTAATATATAATATCGTGTCTAAGTTAAACAGTACTAACAATGCTAAATAAGGTCACACGAGATATTTTCAAGTCTGATTCCAAGATCTGAACGCAAAACTGATAATTTTTTGTTATTTTCGACTTAATTTGAAAAAATTCAATAGAAACAAAAAAATTTCGTTACTCGACATATTTGTAATACGTATAAATCGATGATATGTCGCAAAATGATGCAATGCCTCTAATCAACACGTTTTTATCGAGAAATATTTCTTACGGTCTATTTTAAATAATATAAGACTGTTAATCGACATTTTTCGCACGCGATTTTTTTCTCAGAACTACTATGAGAATTTTTACAAATGATTGAAATCGTTAATCAATGTTTTTAGCGCGTTCTGAACAATTTTTTCTTGTTCAACGTTTTTTTCTAATGTAGGGGAAGTGTTAGTGCGTGTAAAACTTGAGCCAATAGCGGCTTAGATTGTTCGACTACGTCGGGGAAATTCCCTAGTGGTGATAACAGCAAGTGCGGTGGGTATAAAAAGCCGTGATTTTTAGTGTCGCCCATCAGTCGCTCACTGAAGTGTTTTTCAATTGCACCAAGCTCTACGAAGAAGAATTTTCAAGTCGACATGAAGAGTATCATCTGCCTTGCTGTTTTTCTGGCGGCCAGCCTTTCTTCAGGTACATTTTTTCTCATTAATATTTTTTTTTTTCAATGATTTTCTGTATTATTATTTGGTTTTAAATGTAAACTTTGGGGTATTAATTTTTGCCACGTTTTTATCCTCAGCCACGTGGATATGTTGGAAAAAATTTTCTATAATCGATTTTAGTTGGATAATAGTGTTTTTTTTTGAACATTTAACGATCATAAGCAATTTTCTTTTTTATTTCGGATTAAAATTGGGATTTTTTTGCCGATTATTTTTTCATTTGAAGATTTATTCGATTTTTTTAGGAGGTATTGATGTTACAATAGTTTTGGAAATGCTTTTGCCTTTGAAAAATGTCGTTTTTGTGTAGAAAAATCATTCAAAAATATACGTATAAATTTGTAGTGCATGATATTTCTTCGACGTGGCTTGGAAGCCATTTTAAAAATGACTCGTGACACGTCATGCGCCCGAGGCAATTCAGTTATTTCGATTTATCACTCAATACTCCGTAGTAATTTTTAAACGAAAATTTTTTTATTTTATATAAGTTCTCAAGGCTGATAGAATATTTTTCTCGAAATCATATTTTTACTTGTGGAAAAATTTGCCTCGAAAAAAAAAATAATGACATGTTGAAAATAATTTCAACTCGGGACACTTCATGCGCCCGGGGCTATTCAGTTATTTCGGTTTATCACTCGATACTCTAAAGTAATTTTCAAACGAAAAATTTTTTATTTTATTTTCAAGCTAAGACCGATAAAGTCTTTATCTCGGAATGATATTTTTACTTGTGAAAAAATGTCTTGAAAAAAAAAATATATGACGAGCTGAAAATAATTTTTGTACAGTATTGAACAACGCCATGCAATATGTTTTGACCACGCACTTAGGTGTGCCTAGAGTAATTAAATTTTATCGGTGACCTCGACAAACCAAAATGTTTTTCTACAAGTACACAAAATGACAGCGTAGCATCAGATATACTTTGATAATAATTTTTGATGTATAAATTCAGAGGCTACAGCATTTTCATTCTATTTTATGTGATAGATATTTTTTTTATTTACAGTATTTAATTCGTGGTTTATATTACAGGCGAGGCATTGCAATGTCGAATGTGTAAATCGTCAAATGAATCTGACTATTGTACGGCTAAGCCTCTACTTGTCGGAACGCATGAATGTGGAAAATATGAATCGGATATCCGGAATACACTGTCAGAAATTAAATCAATACTCAAAGACAAAATTATCCTCGAAGACAAGTTAAAAAATCTGGATGATTTAATGATAACTTTGGAGACTAAGAAAGCGTCGATTGATGAATATTATGTGACTATGTCAAATGATACAAAGCCGGGAACAGTAAAGGAGGAAATTAACAAGATGAAAAATGCCTACACAACTTATGTAAAGTCCTTTAGACAGTTTCAGTATGCCAAGACAGAGAATGAATCTATCACCGCATTTATCGCTTTTGGCGATGCTATCCAGCTGAATTCTATGTTGAAGGATGTTCTGCCGGCGGAAAGTGAAATTCAAAAAATACAGGAAATATTCACGAATAATAGTTATAATGCGACAACCAATTATAACGATTTCCAGCCGATATTTAAAAGCATTCGTGATAAACTCAACGCGGAAGGAGAAATAACAGCAATAACAACATTAGTGTTGCACAACAAAACTGTATTAGCAGAAATAGCAAAGATTCCAAATAACATTAACATCACATATTCAGATATGGAAGTCTTAAAAAACACAGCTGAAAAAATTAGCACCCAAACTGTAGAAAAATTGAAGCAAGCCGTAAAAAATCAAAATCCGGACGAGGCCGAATCCACGAAGCAACAACAGTTTATTACCGATCGTAAAAAAACCCTAGATGCGTTGTTTGGCTACGTAACTTTGGTAAAAATTTTCGGCACATCACTCAATACTCTATCCAAGTCCTTCCAACCACTGAAAACGTTTGTGACAAACGAATTAACGAAAATAAGTGAACAACTGTTAAACGACACAGAGAGCTTGAAGAGTGCAACCAACAAAGCGAGGGAAGTATTTCCAACCAATAAAGACTCACTAGAATGGATGTGTTTCAAGGAAATCAAAGGTAACTTATCGACCATTAAAAATTAATAATTGACTTTAAGTGTTCAAATTTTATAATTTCAATATGAATGATTTTTTAACAATTGAAAATGCAATTGAATTGTTACAGAAAAATTGGTAACGCGTGGATGCACGGTAAAAACAAATGCCACTGACGAACTGAATAAACTGTACACATGTCACGAAGAGGATGGCTGCAATTCCTCTACCATCATCAGCATCGGGGTTATGCCAATTTTTATCGCCATCACTGTGGCTTTCGGCTTTTTCCATTAAAAATTAGATAAGTCTTAAAATTTTTCTGTTCCAATTGACTCATCTGTTATTTAATTTTTTTTTAGTGACATTGAATATTACTAGACTTGAAAAAGATAGAATATTTATACATTATTCTTTTTTTTTGTCAGATCTAATAATATTTAAAAACTTAAAAAAATTATTAAATGGTCAATTATTTTTTGTATGAAATATATCGATAATTGTTCTTAATTTTGGGCCTTGTATAACGAATTCCAATACGAATCGAAAATTAATTTATGACTTGAGAATTTTAATGTTAATAAATCGATTCCTTCGTTTTTGTAAATTTGTTTTATATTAATCTAATGACAATAAAAAATGAAAAAAAGATATCGAATCAACACTTTTTCACTCTATACATATTAACTGACGTTCTACTATGAAGGCTAAGATCACTAATTGAAATTTAGATGCACCAGATTTAATAATTAAAAAAAAACGTAAAAAAAATTCACCAAACGACAATTGAATTGATATTTTTCTATTTTCCAAGTTCGAGTAGAATTATTTTATAAATTTAAAAGTTGCATTGTTTAATAATTAATTGATAAATTAATTTTTCTGAGAGATATTAGTTGATTTGGGCAGATGGGTCGAGAGTAAAGAGTATATGGGAATATGATAAAAAAAGTCGGCGACAAATTCGATAATATGCATTGTGTGTGTGAGTGTGTTTGGAAGGGGGGTGCACACATACGAGGGTGATGCAGAAAAAAAATTTATGACTGGCTCGTTGTGTCACGTGCGGGCGTAAAAAATAGAAGACTCTCGCGAACACGATCAAACAGTATTTTACAATACTCTGCGTTACTCCTGTTGCACGGCGTTTTTTTTCCTACCGTCCTTTTCCCCAGTGTAGTTATTAAAGCCCCATGTACGACGTATTTAATGAACGATATGTCAGCGTGTGGTGCACCCTCTATCGGGTGCAATTTATGATTTGAAAACTGAAAAAAATGAAGTACCGTGCAAAAAACGCGAACGAAGCAAATAACGGACGTGATATGTCAGTGATTAAGAGATCGTAAGTCAATCTATTTTTGTTTCACACATTTTTGAATCAATAAATTGACCAAACACAGGAAAAAAATTTTTTTTTTAATTCATCTGCATTATTTGCATTATCTGCAGAATTTCTAAAATTTTTTTCCATTGAAAAATCAGCTCCAATGCTTGAGAAGATAATTTTATTCATTTGTCGGACTGAAATTGACTTGTACTACTGAAACCATGATTCAAATTATTTTTAATGATGTAAATGATTAAAAAATTGAGTTAAATTGATTTAAACACATGTTTAAATATATAAATTTCTGATTTTATTTATTTATTTTTTTAAATATTAATAAGAATTAAAAAAAAAACTTTTTTTATTTAAATGGATTTTATTTTAGGTTAAAATTTTTTTGTTTGCATAGGAGTATAAATTTTTTATTGAATTGCAGATTAAGGAATTTAATCGAAATTTCGCTTGGTGCGACAGTGATAAAAAACGCACGCGTGAGGGCAAAAACGCGTTTATTTAAAAAAAAAATGATTTAACCAAACAGTTATACATATGTAATCCCGATATAAAGCCGAGGCTAATCTCCGTCTACCACACGCGGTTGACTCATACGTGATACCACCCCTTTGTACTTGAACATTCCCCATGTCGGGTGTTTCAACCCCTTTTGCACGTTTTGTCGTGGAGTAATATTCATTTAAAAAATCTATCACCCGTATAATTATCGTTTTCTGATAAAAATTTCGCTTTATAAATTATTTTTATAAATTACAACGACACAAGGTCACTTTTATATTCATTTGGTATCAGTAACTGAGCGCGAGGTGGTTGAAAAATAATTTTAATTTATAAAAAATTGAGTTTTACAGTAGAAAATTTTTTTTTCATCGTCTGCAAAGATAAAATAATTTTTTTTTTGTTTGAACAAAATATGTGAATAATGTGTGAATTTTTTTTTTTTTTTCGGTTTAGGGACTTTTGCTTGGGAAAATGGTCATAATAATTTTTTTTTTGTTCATTTTGCTGCTTCTCAATTCCGTTTATATATTCTGGAATAATGTGTGGATATGCCTTTCACGCGGCACACGAGAAACGTGTAATCAAAGAATTCCGTCGTCTCCTCTGGT
Organism: Macrocentrus cingulum; assembly: GCA_002156465.1. NCBI lineage: Eukaryota > Metazoa > Arthropoda > Insecta > Hymenoptera > Braconidae > Macrocentrus > Macrocentrus cingulum. The sequence continues at coordinate 101,579 of MVJL01000607.1, read as the reverse complement.
ACATTTTCACAAAACCACCGTAAAAGAGTTGAAAGGAAAATTTAAATACACGACACGCGTTCCCTCTTCGTAACGAAATAAAACCCGACGGCGAAAGAGACATCTGTCGGTTCTTTTAATTACCGCGCTACGTGTCGCTGCGTCTCCACGACCAGAGGATCCTACTATACTATATATTCTTGTTGTGTTTGTTATTTTACTCTGTCTCCGACGCCAGACTCTTGCTCCGCTTTAATTCTTCCCTCCCATCGCCCACTGCCACCCTTTTTCGTCACTACTATGCTAGACCTTTTCCCTCAAGTATCATCTCACCCTATTTTCATCTACTGTATATACTCTCTGCCTAAAAAATACTATTTTGAGTCATTTAATGATGAAAAAATTTGTTTTTTAGACGTTAAATTAAATTTTTAGTAAAACTAAAATTTTCGGCAGTTTTCACGGTCAATTTGGTATTTTTTAAGTAGTTTCAAAATTTGATACTAACGGAGGAGATGGAAAAATATTTATCCGGTAATAAATTAAAATTGATTTTTAGAGGTAAAGTTTGAAATGTTGCATAGTGTTTTAATGGTAAAAAAAAGTGTCGAGAGGAAGTGTTGTTTCACCTCTACGACTGTCTCTTTGCCCATAAAATCGGGATGTTGCGCAAAATATATATAACAACGAGCTACGGCGGTTCTGTTGATATCCCCGGATGCCTTAGTCGTAATTCATGCTGGTATAGCCGTCCCCTCGCCACCATTTTGACCTGAGACACTTGTGTCGGCAACTAAGACCGTTAATTCTTAGCTGCACAACGAGAAGGCTAAAGATATTCTGAAGACGCGGCAAGATTCGCAAAATTAACGGTAACGCCCTCAGACACCGATATTACACGTCTGACTAATAGTGCGTGTATTCTACTTGTAATTTTTTTTACCCGAAATTTATTGTTCTCGACACAATTAAGTCTCTATTTTCAGTCAAATTAACCTGCTAAACTACTTGAATTAATTTTTTACATCCTTGAAAAAAAAAATACAAAAAATCACTAAAACATAATTTTCTATTTTTCTCTCAATAATCAGCTTAGCTGATTTTTCAAAACTTTTTTTTTTTCGATTTAAGTAGAGGCGGAAAATTGCAAAAAAATTTTTTTTTTCTCAAGATAATTATAATAAAGATTTTATGAATATATAATTTTGTTTCTCATGCAGAAGTAGAGATTATATATGACCAAGACTAACACGAGTGCACGCGTCACCTGTGCTTTATGATGTTTTTACACTTGGTCGACTTTCCCTGTGAAGAACGACAGTTACCAAAGTGCTTCCGTCTTACTTCGCTCGGTACTCTAGTATAGGAAGGGCGCCTACTTCGAAACAACCGCCACGTTGAGACGATGACGACGTGATATTACATTATTTTGAATATCATTACGTGTCGCACGGCATTAATAATTTATTACACTATAGATAAATAACTGCCATTATGATAATCCCAAACCATAGATTAGTTCAAATTTCTCATCTTTATTATACATAAATTAAATATTTGATTTTATTTATTCACGTCTTATGCCAGCAGTTTACATTTAAAAATTTTCCTTGCATCGAATTTTTGTTTTTAAAATAAGATATCACGTAATATAATTTTAAATATTTTAAAAAACAAATAATTTTCCGTTTTCTTCGAAATAAAAAATTTTTTTACGTTTCCAATAACGATTTTGAGAAAAATTTTTTTAAATATTATAACTAAATAAATATGAGTCCTAGTAAATAGAAAAGTTTTTAGATTTTTGTTGGATTTCGTGGAATTAAAATTTTAAAAATTAAATAATTATATAAAAAATTATTTATACTTACACGCAAGTGATAAATTCTTTTCCTCCCTTGAATGCATTGTTTTTCCCCCATTTTCGTGGTAGTTCAACTATAACAATGCCCAATTCGCCCCAAAGTGCCAATTGCGTGGTGTTTTCATTAATCAACAAGTTGGTGATTTCAAAAAGTGGTGGATCTGTTGGTTGAAGTGTCTAAAAGAAAAAAAAAATCAAGAATTTTTATTTCAGAAATAAAGTATTTAAAGATAATTAAAAAAATTAACGTAAGTATAATATTAAATGTTTTTTTATTTTATTTCTAGTAATTACGACGAGTGTTGAGAGATGAGTGGTGGGGAAAAAAATATAAAACAATTTAAGCAAAAGTAAAATGTCACGTTGTCGTCAGCGTATTAATCCCACGACAAGAGGGGTGACTTTGGTGAAATTAAAAGAACTGAATAGAGAAGTATAATGTGAATACATCCATCCAACAGTCTTTCTCTGATCCCTTGGCTCTCTGGCCCTTCGTCCCTCGCCAAAGACATCCCGGTGGAATAACCATTACCATTTTCACTCGGCCCTGAGGTGCCTTCACCATCCCCCACGCCGCCAGAGACAGATAGACATCTCTTGAAACGTTGTCACGGTCTTTTAAACTCTGAGCTACGTAATTTTTTTTACTATTTCAATGTTCACTCGCAAGGACGGAACAATTGCGTGAATTACAACACAAGACAAAATATTTAAATTTCGTATCAGAACTCGCCAACAAACATTTTACATGTTTTTTCTATTTTTTTTCACGTCAATTATTTTAGTTTAATTTCAAAATTAATTTCTCTAAGATGAACATTTGATAAAAAATTTTCTACTCGTTCAATAGTCAAAAAAGCATTTAAATTTTCCCGCCTGTCGATTTTAGCGCAACCACGCGGTCAGATGGCTTACTAAAATTCTTCGCGCGTGTTTACGTCGATTGATCTCAATGTTGAGAAATGTCTACTGATGTAAAAAGTTGTTATATTTATTCGGAAAATAATTCCCAATCGTCAATTTATCTATTGGATAATATTCCAGTGATTGTTGGACGTAATGTGGACACACAAATTACGGATTTAAAGTGCTCAAGGAAACAGGGCAAGTGAAAATCAATGTATAACCTATAAAATCACTCAACACTGCGTTCTAAATTAAAAATAAACATTTATTTAAATTTATTCAACAATTTTAATCATAAATAAAAATAATTTTCTAATAATTCTTGAATGTTATCAATAAAAATTGATTAAATTAATCAATTAAATCGATGAAATTTCATGTTTTTATTGTTTTTTTTTTTGGTATGAAATAATTATTTTTAGCATTTAAAATTAGTTTATATTTAGTATTTAATTTTTTGTAATAGTTTTATTATTATATTTTGTTATTTTCATAAAAAAATTAATTTTTTTCCAATTATTTCAGTGCGTTTGTGCGCTAATTATGAGGCAAAACGAGTAACAATTCAACAAATTGGATCTCGTGCATGTGGATTTAATGGAGCAAAAACGATAAAAGGTGAAAAATATTTGGCAAAACATGGCGACAGTTTGGAAATAATATACGGAAAATATTGTTATAAATTTGAATTTAATCCACCACCATGTGATGAAAACAATCAAGAAGAATTGTCTATAAATAATCAACGAAAAAAACGTAATTGCATCGACTCTGACAGCGAGGATGAATTATCAGCCACTGTAAAAAAATCAAAAATGGACAAATCAACGGAGGAAATATCAACAAGCCGTGAAAACGCAGAGAAAAATTCAATTTCCGAGGCTGGAGGGTCTAATAATTTTTTCCGAAAGCTAATGGATAGTCGAAAATCCTCTGGAACTTGGCAGGAAATTGATAAGCAAGCATTGATGATTTTTTCTGCATCTGGAGTGGAAGGCCGGGCAAAAATTGCGGCTTTTGACATGGATAATACGCTAATAACAACTCAATCAGGTCTTGTATTTCCAAAAGATCATTTGGATTGGAAAATTTTGTATCCAGAGGTCCCGGGAAAGTTGAAAAAACTCTTTGACGATGGCTATAAAATTGTTATATTTACAAATCAGGGAGGTTTGGGCTTGGGCAAGTCGAAACCAAGCGATTTCAAGCAGAAAATCGAGAAAATCATCACAAAATTGAGTATTCCCATTCAAGTTTTTATCTCAACTGCGCGCGACAAGTACCGAAAACCTATGACGGGCATGTGGGAGCACTTGGTGAGCTTGGCAAATGACAACGTACGCGTGGATAGGCACGAGTCATTTTTTGTTGGTGACGCCGCGGGTCGTCCCAAAGATTGGATGCCAAAAGCGAAAAAAGATCACTCGCTTGCCGATCGATTATTTGCTATGAATGTTGATTTAAAATTCCAAACACCCGAGGAATATTTTTTGGGTCATAGGCCCGTTGAATTTACACTTCCTGCATTCAATCCCAAAGATTTGGACGCAAATAAAGACGTTTTTGATCCTCCCACGACAAAAATAACTCCTAATAGTCCAGAGGTAATTGAAAAAAAAATCCTACAATTATTATTACGCCTTGGAAAAATGAGATTTGAGGTCTAAAAAATTTTCTAAGGCAATCTGAATTTATTTTTCATGCTCTAGGTTTAATTTTTGCTTATTTAATGCAGTAATTTATGTCATATAGTTGTTTTTTTAGTTAATAATTAACTTTTAATAATTAACTTTTTTTAAGGTTATTGTGATGGTTGGCTGTCCAGCGTCTGGAAAATCGCATGTAGTTCGAACGCACCTGAAGAATTATCAACACATAAACCGAGATAAATTAGGCAGTTGGCAAAAGTGCGTTTCTGCTACTGAAAAAGCACTGAATGAGGGCAATGGAGTTGTTATTGATAATACTAGTCCCGATGTTGCATCGAGAAAAAGATTTATTGACGTTGCAAAAGCTCGATCAGTTCCTGTGCGATGTTTCGTCATGACGACGACACTTGAGCACGCAAAACATAATAACAGGGTGTGTATTTTCTCATTACACTTATTAAAAAACATTAATTAATTAATTAAGAATCATGAAAAAAAAATTTTTTCTGCAGTTTCGAGAATTGACTGACTCGAATCACATGGTTGTTACTGATGTAGTAATTCATTCTTACTTGTAAGTGAAATTCCGACGGTTAAAAATGTTTAGTTAATAATTTTCTTGATAAATAATGACTTTTTAAATTTTATTTCAGAAAAAATTATGTAGCCCCGACTAAGGATGAGGGCTTCAACGAGATCGTTAATGTCCATTTTGTTCCGAATTTTAAATCAAGTCAGGAACGTCGATTGTACGAAATGTATCTGCTTGAAAAATAAGAAAAAAAAATTTTTTTGAAAGCCTGATGATTTTTAATTAATAAAAATATATTGATAAATATGTTTCTATGTTTGATATTAATTTCGGGTCATTTTTAGATGGTAAAATTAATTTTCGCGGCAGAAAATGGTTCAGATGCATTGTTGAATGTCGTGGAGAATGCAGATGTGACTTATGGTGCTCTTTTTTCCCTGTGATACGACATAAATTTGCATTGAACGAAATGAGGCGTTATAGGACATTCCAGCGCAAAGTTAATAGCCTCGACAACGATTAAATGTATCCCCAAGCCTCCCCTTTGCTCTCGTCTGTCGCTTTCGTTCGCTCTTTTCTCTGATCCATATTTTTTTTTATCACAATTTTCCTGTGAAAAATTTTTATGTGATGCACACGGGCGTTTTACGCGATCAATAAAATAATTTGATTATTACTCGACGATGAATTAAAATTCAAAATTAATGTTGGGAAATTAATCGTTCGTGAAAATTGTTTTTTGTCGGCAAAAAAATTTTAGATCTTAAGGTGAAAAATCAGGCGAAACTACGTTTATGCAAATGATGGCGCGAGACTACCGAGTATCTTTACAGGAAAAATTAGGATTGGTTCGACTTTGAAATATCTCGGTAAATACGTTTTTATCCAAATTGTTTCTTAAATACATATATAAAAGCGAAGATGCCCTTTTCGTTTTGTTTATTTTTTTTTACTGTGATGGAAGGGTGACAGACAAGTAATAGAGACTTTTTACTCTGGATATCTTGTTAGGGTGGTATTATTATGTATTTTAGGATTTTACCTTGTAGAGGTGCGCACACAATGAACGTGGTTGTGGAAGTTTACGTTATGTAGGGAATAATTTAGTGGACAGTTTGATATACAAACAATCTTTAATGAAATTCTTGGTGTTCATTAATAACACATTACGTGTGACCGTGCGCTCCCACGGCTCTTCGGTCGAGCCAAATAGATATAATATCCCTCTTCTCTATTACTAAATTTAACCCTTCACTACACCCATATAAATTTACGAAGCCACTTCGGAAAATAGTCAATTTTCCACGGGAAAAACACACAAAAACTACCAAACTATTATTGTTTTATCTGGTTAAAAAAAATCCTCAACATCAAATAATGTTTTTTGGTATTTAAAAAATTCTGAAGGGTGAAAATGATTTTTTTATTAGTTTAATTAAAAATTTTTAGCTGAATATTTTCGGTTGATTTGAGAAAATAATTTTTATTAAAAATTAGCTTTGTAGGAATATATTATACGACGGAGATGCGTGAGTCAGTAATGAAGGGCAGAGGGACCGAGAGACGAGAGTGATATAGAATTTTAATAAAGTGAGACTTTACGAGGGCGATTGTCCACCATTTTATGGGCTCTATAGAACGGCCATTAAAATTCTTAGATCTACATACTTGCGTGCGAAAATATGGGATGGTTGTGGACGGCATGAACGGAGTGAGATACAAAAGAGAAAAGTCAGCTCTTCGTGTCTTCTTCTATTTTCGTCGCTATTATTGTTCTTGGAACAACGGCAGCTGATATTTCGAGTGCAGGCCCTTTCTGCCTATTATGGCTTAATAAAATAATAACGATAAAACAGACCCTGGCGGTCGAAGTCATAGGCACGCATTTATGAACACGACTATGGACCAATGAATTTCTCCAAGCTGCTTTAGATATTTTCAACACCCTAAACTCTCTTTAAAATACCAATTTTAATACTAAAATTTATAATCGAATTGAAAATATGGAAAAATATGTTCTCGATTTTTGCGAAAACATCAATTTCTTTTATAAATTGAGAAACAAACAAAAATTCCTTTTAAATTATTTATTCAATTACAAAATGCTCTGATTTTGGGGTATATTCTTATAACAAAATTTATAAAAATCAAAAACAAATTTTACTGAGTTTTTTTGTTACTTAAAATTTTTTGGAAATGATTGATTGTTTTTATTAGGAATTTTTTTAAATAAAAAAATTATTTTCCCTAATGTATTTCACGATATAAAAATTCGGATTGAAAATTTTTCAAGACTTTTTTAATGCTCTTATACCAAACTTAAAATCTGTGGAGAATTTTTTTTTTTTCCAATGAGAAAAAAATTTTCGACACTATTCAATACAATTTTTCAACTGGATAAAAATTTCAATCTCGCGGTTGATAAAGTAGAAGGGGGTTTTCTTGTGGCTAATTGAATAGAAGTTTGAACAAAAGAGCTTTAGACTGCGACGGGGGGATGAGTTTTAAGACACACTAGAAAGAGTCGTGCGCCCTTATTTATACACATATAAAGCGTCGCGTATAATCGTCCGGTTTTGTGCGATATAAGCCCTTGCGCCGCGCGTATCAGTTATAATTTACAATGTTATGGCGATTTTATGTATATCTCGACGCTCTATAGCGAAGCACCGCCACCGTGAGGAGAAGTATTATTTAAATTAAACGGGGCTAAACTAAGCGAACGAAGCATCGAAGTGGGAATGTGAATAGGGTGTGTGAGGGGGGTTGGCGAAGAGGATGATGATGATGGTAGATCGTGGAGCTATATATATAGGTAGAGTAGTGTTTAGTGGCGTTGAGGCGTAGGTGCCGCAATGCCGGCATGCAAATTATTATCGCCGAGCGATAATTTAAATGCATATTTAGCCTCACTATATTTCATTTTATTATTGCCGTTGCTTGTATAGTTTAAATCGAGACAGAAAATAGATAATCGCGCGCTCACTCCTATAAACGAATTTTTCCATCCCCTGGAAAAACCTGTGACAATTTTTTTTTCTTTCTCATTCGATTGTACAACAAAAAAAATTATTTTTCCTACTTTTCAACTCTTTGGAGCTTCCAATCATCCGCGTTAACATTAAATTCAAGAATTATCTTTTTTTTTTTTAAATTTTCAATGTGATTAAAAATTTTTAAGAACTTTTAATTAATTCATAAATTTTATCGTTTTATTTAATTTAGTAATTTTTGCAAATAAGATTTGAAAAATGACGGGAATTTTTTTTTTTTTTTTCTGATGAAAAACCGGAAAATTCATAATAAAAAATTTTTTTTCTTGGTAAATAATCATTTGGGAATATTTTGACTGTTGTTTGAAGATTCAATTATGCATTTAAATTGGAGATTTAATTATCGGCATGTAAAATAGTGTGTATTTTAATTTCCTCGCGCTATCGCGAAGCTGCGGTCAACTATGGGGTCGATGGGGGTAGGAAAAGGTCGAAGAATGGCTATGCAAGGGGGTGACAGGACGGGGGAGTGGGTTCAGGTCAGTGGTAAAAGATACATGTAAGTTGACCCCGCCCTCGGGACCTTTCTGGACGCTTATGAATATTAATTACGTCCTCCCCAACCTCTTTCTGGTCGACGAGAACAAATTGGACCTTTTCTACTTTCCCATGCACGCATTTTCCTTTATTTGCGCACCAACGTGCCTCGCGTATACTCTTATAACCTCGACAAATCCCACTGTGAGACTCTGATTTTTTTTTTCCGTTGATTATAATTATTGTTCATTAATCTGGGTGTTTAAATTGCATAACCACACATTTGGATTAAAGAAAAAAATTATTATTTATATTTATATAATCACAATGCTATTTTTTATCAGAAATTTTGCGATTATACTTTTTATTTTTCAGTTAATTAAAAAGTTGCGAGGGTTTAATTGTTGTTTATATTTTGAATTTTAAGATGGTTTGGATGTTTTTAGTATACAGAATGCGTTAAAATATATGTGACTTAATCCTCTGCGGCCGTGGAATGAAACGTATCCAAAAGCTCATACAAGGCTGGAAACTTGCGAGATATTTTACAATTACAGCCAAATCCATTAAGGAAACACCCGAATGAAAGGAGGAATACTGAGAACTGCGTGTCAGGAGTGCATGTAACAATATGTAAACCGCAAACGTTGGAATTGCCGCGTTGAGAGAAAATGAAATTGAGAAACTGCAACTCACTCGCCACAAGTTTATGGAGAAGGTCGGGATAAACTAGTTTCTATCGCGCGGCCAAAAGTCAATAAACATATATATCCTAATAAAAAAAAATCACATGATCTCCCACGATAAAAAAAAGTAAAATATATGCGTGAATAATTATGAACGGTATAACTGTACGATAATTAAAATTAGTTATTATCCACTGATTTAGCTAATAAAATAATAGCCCAATTTATTACAAAGCCAAGAAAATCCCTATTACCAGCAGAAATTTCTCTCATGCATAATTCGGCCTCTGAAAAATTCGAATTTTCGAGTCTATTCGATGGAAAGTCGATTATTAATTTTCATTTGATATATATATATTTTTTTGAAATATTTTAGATGAAAAATATAGTTATAACCGGAGTTTTTCCTTCTGCTGTAGGTTTTATAGGTGAGGTCGGAGGTACTGAACATTGTTTCGGGGATGAGATTTAGTCTGATAATAAGATCCGCAGTAGAAATGGGGGAGGGATGAATAAGGAAGGAAGGATAGTAAGAGGCACACTAAGATACGACATTCGTGCTGTGGTTTTAACTCCTGGTTATATCCGTATAGTTATGAAACTACCGGATTCACCATAACAGTGTCGCTGTATCTTTTAAGGGGAGCTCGAGTTCGGGTCGCTACTACTACGACAAATGCTCGCCAAGTATCGCATCTGTGTGTGTGAGTTTCTAAGTAATATCACCGTACATAAGGCAAGCTATACTGTAGAGTAATGTTACATACGTTATAAAAAAAACTTGCTACAGCTGTGGGGGGAGAAAAAAAAATATATGCCAGCAACTCAGATGAGGATACCAGCACTTAAAATTACTCCTCGACGAAAATCTCATTACGCAAATTTTTTAGCATAATTAGCAGTGTCTTTTTTCGTGGATTAATCCTTTTTCTTTGATGGAATTCTTTTACGAATGTCTTATATTAGCTTGTAAAAATATTCTCTCTGTACTTTATGGCAACACGTGAGTCCTTGACTTGTCCTAAATTGACAAAATGATATTTCGATTGATAATTAACGCGGAAAATTTATGTTTGTTGAGAAATTTAAGTTTTAAAAAATTAATCTTCAATTTTTTTCTAATAGAAAAAATTTTTTTTTCTTATGGAAATAATTTGATGGAAGTTGTTTTTATATTTTATAGCAGGGATTTTTTTTTTTGATCGCTCGATTTTAAGGGATAATTCGCACATATATACTGCGAATGACAGTAGTCAAAAGCGAGGGTTGTATAACGCGCGTTAAGAACGGAAGTAAATCATTGCAGTGATGAAATGGTAAAAATATGATTCAGTATTTCAACGGCGTCGACGTCGACGATTGCCAGACCATTTGTTGTGCGACTAAGGAACTTCTTTGCACATCAACGATAACTTAAGAAATGGCTGCAGATCATTCAAAATAGTCGGAGGGGGAAATATAGCAGGCATTTTACAAGCGCGGTAAAGAAATGTGGTATGTGTAAAGACAAGGGGAAAAATTATTGACCATAAATTCCATTTTATCGGCTGGAAAATAAGGTATAAGGTGAAATTGTCATTTCCTAATTGAGATATCTTTAATAATATTCAAATTTGCTCTATAATATTTCAAACTTATATTCAAATCTCTCAAATATACCGTTCAAAATGCGTAGATTAAAAAAGTGTCAGAATTTTAATCATTTAAATAATATTTTTTCGTCATTTTCAAAGTCCTAAAATCATAACAAGCCATTAATACCTTTTTTTCAATCATTTTAACTTATAAAAAATTTTTTTATACCCTTATACAACTGCAGAAATGTGAAGAAAAAACTTTTTTTAAATTAACCATAGTGTAAAAACGCATTATTTGAACTATCATAAACACATATCACCTGTTGCATCTCCATGGGGTATGTCAAGAACTTCCTCAAAGTATATATACTGTTTTTCAGTGATGCAGTGACTTTACATCACTTTCATATGACGTGAGTCAATAGTGAAAGAATTCCCTATCAAACAGTTATACCTAGGTATTAAATAATAAAAAGTCCCAAAATCACTTTTTATAAAATGAAAAAATTTCATTCCCGAGAATGAAGATTAAATTCAGACTGATTAATTACATTTTATACAATAGAGCTTTTGATCATTAAAAAAAAAAATTCATTTCATGCGAGCGCAAAATTCTGTCGGTAAAACCGCGTATACAAAGTTGGGGGAGAGTGGCGCAATGTGTATTGTCAATGGTTAACGAAAAGCGTCGCGTGTATGCGAAGCTAAAATTAGTGAAAAGAATCGTCTCAGACGAAAGAAACGGCGCTGGAGGCCGAACGAGAACGACTAGACGCTGGAATGAGAAAAGGCGGAAGGAGCGCGCGTACATTCATTCCACAAGAGGATTGGTCATTCCAGAACGCAGCGGGACTGGACACAATTAAAATAGCTGTGCTTACCACCAAAGCACCCCCTCGCACATGGGCGAAGGCGCCGTGGGGTAGACCCGGCTCCACAGTAGCCACGCTCCACCCTGACCCACCCTGCAACTCCACTGGGAGGGTGCTGGTAAGTTCTTTCCGCTTGGCTGCAGGCAGAAAGGGAATTATTTTAATTGCGGACAGCCTCGCTTGGCTACCCTCATGCACCATGTCTCCGTCGTGTGTGTACCTACCAACCACCGTCCTCCGCGTTTTGTTCAGCGAGAAATGCTCACATGAGCAGTGGTCTACAGCAGCCCTTTCTCTGCCCAACCGCGCGTTCCTATTGTTAAATATATTTTCATTTGTCATAACGATCAAAAAGCACGAAAATTTCTCCCCCTGAAACGCACGCCTTACTTTTCAACGCTCCACGGGGACTAATTCATTGATGACTGCACTACATGAACGCCATATCGTCCAGAGAGAGAGAGAGAGACAATTGGATGGCAAGTGATGGCAGGTTTCAGTTGTTTGCGAGTAAACTGGGTGCTGTTTTCATGTCAGACTGTCCTCTATCGCCAATGACGCCCGTTTATCCGTGGCCTAAGTGTTATAGCGAGTCCCTTGCGCTCCAGGGATATGTGGGGTCATGTCATGGGATTTAAGACTGCCGAGGGTGGCATCAGTCCACGCGATCTCCTTGAAACGCCATCATCATCTTCGAAGTATTGTTTCCCTGTAATGCTAGCCCCTAGTTCACCAGATATACCTAAGAATTTATTATCAGTAACTCAAGATTTTTTTTTTTCCAACTTTTGGTATAGTTGAATGTGTGTGCGAAAAAATTTTTTTTCTACTATAAATCAGGGATGGAATATTTTTTTTTATTTAGAGAAAAAGTGTTTTAAAACGTGTTCTTAATTGGCTCAAAGGCATTGAGTTTTGTCGTGCATAAAAATCGTGAAGTATCGTTAAAGCTCGCGGCGGAAAATGTGCAAAGATTTTGAATAATTGAGTCGATGCTTGAGTTAAGTGTGCGCTGGCGGGTAGGTATACTTTGAAACTGCATGCAAGCCCTGGTTTCCGGTGCAAGGGTCATTGTAGGAATTGTTGTGAACATATACACATGATATCGTGCAAATAGAGTGAGAAAAGTAATTAATAACAATTAATCTCTTATGCGGTTGATGACGTCACTTCGTCAGCATAGCGGTGGCAGGTTGTGGTCCTTGCTCCAGTAATTATCCTCGGATTATAAAGGTCGCGACACGTAGAGGGCTGTTCACTCGAACTTGCCATTCACGCGCCATTTTTGAGCCCCTATAATCCATCGCGTGTAGTTGCGCATTTTTTTCCGTGAAACAATGGACCTTAAGTATTTAAATTGACGAGCACTCGGCCAAGAAAGTCGCTGCGCCGCGGCAGTTTACGACTTGAGTAAGGAGACTTCATCAATAATGGATCTGTATGAAGTCAGCTTATTTATCCAGATAAATAATAGGAAATAAATAAAAGTGAAACGAAGGACGAGGAGTAAGAAGAAGCCCTCGGTGTGGATAAGGGTGAGTCCAGGCTAACAAATGTCTGCCACTCGATCTAAATTGAGTTAGTGACTGTAGCTTGGACCGTTATTCATAGCCTGGGTTGGTGCTCACTCTTCAGAGTATCTGTGTCTCCATTTTCTGTCTTGCTTTCACTAGACGTGAAGACGATATCCTAGGGGATGAGGTTCTTGGGACCATATTGCTGGATTTTTCGTCGTTTTGGCCTTTCTTGCTGCGAGGGAACTTCATTGCCAAAAGAAAGACTGAATAGATTTTTCTTCGGACTTAATCTAATCCTTCGAGTATAAAGCGTGTCGCATGTTCATTCATTTCACATTCTTTGTGCGACAGATCTGTTGCTAAAACTTGGATTCAAAGAGAAATTTTTAGAACGATCCAAGTATAATTTTAGAAATCTATTAGATGGAGTTATTTTTTTTTTTATGTTGAAGATTGTGTCACTCAATTTTCCAGACGAGCTTGCGGATCATTATTACGACATTGAGATTCTACTCGTCTACGGCTGCTGCTAACGATCCGCAAGCCAACAGACATTGCCGACGGCGTAGAGATAGCATGTTTTATTCCTTGGCGACAAACCCCCCAATGCAGCGATCCTTTACCTCTTTGTCTTTCGCTCACTTTAGCCGTGACCTCTTAGCCAATAGCGACCCCCTCTTTCTCGTGCACAATTAGCTTATTCTGTTAAGCCGCCACGTCTGGCTTCCGTTCGTTGAGTAATTCGTCCGAAAATCTACCTCTAACTATTCCCCAACATTAGCTGGGGTCAAAAATTAGATTGAAATGGAAATTAAAATGGATATTTCAGCCTATTTATTCATATTTCAGTTGAAAGTTTATTAGGGAGAATAAGAGATTTGATTGTGTTTTTAGAAAGTTCGATGAGATTTGAGGATTTAGAAAAGTTGTCAAATAGTTTAAGGAAGAAGATTCATGGTTGGTATCTGAGCGATTCAGCACACAGTAGCCGATAATTCAAGGCTAAAAAAATTGGCAGGTCTTTCTCACTTGTCCCCTTCATGCGGTTTTTTCCGCCCATGATCCCCCTACATCGTCGCACGTACCTAGGACTCATTTTTGTTGAAGATCCACGGTAAATCCCCAAAGAGCTTTGCCAGGACGACGATCTCATAAACTTTATACACTCTTTGATATATGTATCTCTTTATCCACATATAGATATTCGTGTATGTTCAATTTTATATACAAAAGTTCGACGATTGTGGACTATTACTAAAGTAAACTGTTTTTTTTTCCTGGTGTTTGAAAGCCCATTATTTTTATACGGCCACCCTCATTCACCATCGCCGTTAATTCACGTCCGATAAAAGCGATTTTCAAGAGTGAAATAATCGAGTTTCACTCCCCATTACAAAAGCGGTATAGGACATCGATAATCAACAGGTGGAGGTTGTTAACAAAGAGGATTGAAGCTATCAATGGAAAGTGAAAATGTGTAATTAAAAGTAAATACTCAACCCTTAATAGTGAAATATCGTTGGCTCATTATCGGTGAATTTTGCTATTTAATGACAAAAACTGATTTTTTAAAAATTAGATTTTAAAACAAATGGAAATAATTTTTTTTTTATTTATTAGACTTGTGAACACTAAATCGGTAATTGATTTGATGTTTATTTACTAACAAAGACAGTGGGCGTAATTCAGTTTGCGAATGCGATAGATCATAGCGATGAGCGGTCACTTCCCCACTCATAAAGCATTCCACTCACATACTCCCGACGATCCCATCGGAATTCCCATGGTCCCCCTCTGACCTCGTCGCAGTGGCTTATCCTTTTACACACACGCACTAGAGTTCCATCCACATCATCAGGAATTACCACGAAAATTCGTATAATGTCGCCGTATTCTTTATATAAAAAATTAAGGTTTCCATTCCATCTAGATCGGGCATCTATCCTGATCAAGATTACCTATCATTAATACCGTCTTAAAAGGTCATAAATTTATATTTTACTATCATGTGTAAAGGTTGAATGGGGTTAAAGTCGTTGAAAATTTTATCTTCATGAAAATATTGAAACGTCAGTTTGATGAAACTAGTAAAAGATCATATTATTATTTTTTTTTGCATGTGGATTATTTTCAAATACACCACACTGAGTAAGTTTTTTGCTGCATTCATTATATTCGAAGAAATATTATGCTAGCACCATAGAATGGCATGAACTTGCAGTAGAAACTGCGCGTGTTTCTTCAAACAAATTGCCTCCAAAACACGACGGCGAAGAACAAAACTCCGAGTAAATTCACGAGACATAATAAACAAAAAAGATGCACGAGTGCTGGAAGTAAGATGGCGGATAAATGAATTTCAGGGCGGAAAAATCTCCGGGTGATATCACTTCAAAAGTGTGTTCCCATCAACCGTTTACTTGCACATCTACATTCTATAGCATTGTACAACGGGGTTAGAGGCGCGTGTTGATTCTGGCTTTCATAAGCAAGTATATAAAACGTTGGCATTTTACGTACAAGCGAAGAAGCCAAGCTGTCTTCTGATGCTCTTGTTTGAGATTAAGCAGTCGTGACAGTCGTATTCAGTGGCTGCTTCAGCCTCGACTAAAAGGTGAAAAGGAAAAAACAAAACAACCCACCAATTTTCAAGTCGACAAGACTCTAAAAGCTTTTTATATTCTTGCCATTATGTTTATAAATTGTCGCTTTTCGTCTTTCCAGTCATCTTTAGAAGCTATACAATGAAAAAGTCACTATATAAAATACGAATACACGCGTAAACACATATTGAACGCAGTGCGTTGTGCTCTGGCAGTTAAAGTGCCGCACGTCCGAGGAAGAGAACTTGAAAATGAGTAATTAGAAATACCTCATGGATAATATACGGTGCAATTAAAGCCAAATGAGGACTTTCTAGCCCTGCTCTGCCTCTCCCTGCCCACTCCTTTGGATCCCGCCACACTCCACCTCCGCACCGGATGGAATGGGGACGGCGGAAAACCCGTCGGGCTTTCTATACGTATAGTGGAGGAGACCGCGCCTCCAGTCGACGTCACTCGGAGGTGGAGCCTCTAAAACCGGATGCGACATTTAATAATTAAACACGCCCGTGAAACGGAATCACTGCGCGAATATTCATTCGACAATGGTCCACGTAGCTACACCGTCACTAAACCAACGAGCCGTCTCTAGCGCAGTTCAAACTCACTGCCAATACCCGATCTATAGTCTCAAACCGAGTCTCTAGCATTGGAACCCTCAATCCAATCAATTCCTCGACCAACGCTTCATTAAAATCATCGATTTTTAATGGTGATTCAACAGAAAGCAAAAAATTCTAGAATATTATCATAGATCTAAATGAATAATCGGATTTAGAGTGATTAATCTAGGGTTAGAATCTGATGGCAGATGCAGATGGGGTTGGGCATCGCGGATTTCAAAAGCAGAACCACCCACCACATCCATCGCGCCGGTCTGTTTGCGCCACTGCGGTTTGCACACCAATGGTCTTTGGGCGCCTCCAATGTTGCTCTTAATCCTAGTAAAAAAACGTCATCTCAATATTTGCGCCTGTCTTGCATTCTAAATAATGATCATCAAGCATTGATCGCATTCAAACATGTTCAATGTTTGGTTTCAGCAGGGAGTTCGTCTTGAAATCGGTTGGGATTCGGTTGGAACGGATCATCATTTATAGGGACACATCGTTTAGGCATTTTATGAGCTTAGCTCTTTGTCAAGCAAGTCACGTGTTTCTCATTAGACTTGGCTAAATACCGCGCTTTTTTCACCCGGTGCAATATTATCATATTTAGTATGCATACTTAGGCTGCTTAAATATAAGCTAACACCCCGCTTTTCCTCCGCTGGCTTCCTGTGAGCACGACTCTAATAAGTCCTTCTGGCCACTGCTATTTATTGCACTTCAAGTTTTTAGCTACGTGGTGCAATATCTTGAGTCGGGTTAGTTCGTTTATAGGACTCAGCTATAGGAAATCAGAGGACGGTTCTACGGCGTTGAAGTCACTCGATTGGGAATTTCAATATTATCTGGGAAGGACTGCTGGGCTTGTAGAACGATATAGGCAACTGTGGCCAGGGTTGCTTGATGCTTTCTCGAGTCTTGGGTCGCTGACCCTCGTCGTCCTTTTCTCTCTTTCTCTCCGTGGCGAGGGGAAAAAATCCACAATGTGTCCTGCAAAAGTTAGGAAAAAGGGGCGGCTAATTTACGTAGACGTGGAACTTTGCGCCTGCGTCTCCAAGACTCTATGCAGGATACTAACAACTAATTTACGGGTTAATTCCTTCAGCGACAAGTTGGCAGAATTATGACGAAAATATTCATGGAATTATGCAAGCTTCTCTCTGTATAGATGGTGGCGACCACGCAATGTTTTCTTGTTGCTATATTTATGTGAATGCGCGCTAATAAAAATTAAAAAGTCTAATTGAACTGCAGGAAAATCGTCTTTACGACGGAATTAAGGACCGTCATCATTTAAATACTGAAGATTTACAAAGACTTTTCGCACTCGCAAGTAGTTTATATTCTCAACTTTTAATCAGTCTGCTAAAACTTGAGATAATAATACGATGCTTTTTAGATTTTTTTGTTTCTTCATTTTTCCTCCCTGCTGGCAGATTTGTCAACAATTACCTTTGGCATTTGTCTTTGTATTTCATGAGGTAGAAGTGACATTTTCAGTATCAGGATCGTGTACGACGTAAAAGGAAAGAAACCACACGAAAACTTCAGTGGGTAAAGTGCCATTGAGTACGTGGATCCCCTTTGGATCAGTCAATTGCACTCCACTCGTAAAATAATTCAACCCACGTGCACCTCATGCTGCTGCCAACACTATCTATATGTGTGTACACTCTGCCACACTCTGAACTTTCACTGTAATTCGATTCCCGTGAGTTTCCGCGTGTCGACACTCGAATGCAGTTGGGGCTGACTCGGTCGCGTGGTATTGCGCCCCTATAGGTGTCACACCGTTGCCCACCACCATACTGCCAGTGTCGTAAACGATAAATCTGCGATACAAACAGTCCATATCCAAGAGAGCAGTATGGCCAAAAAGAAACACCGATGGAATAGCAACGAATAATACAATTTGTTGCTGGTGTCGACAGCTAAATAAATGTCCCTCAGATATGCCGATTTACTTTGTCGCGGCTGTGGTTTAAAAATTTATTGACTATGACGATGAGGGTGCACATGCAAAATATGTCCCTCATCTCTGAATTTATTGAAAAAAATTTCAGTATAGTGTTACAACCTTTTTTTAAAAATATTTCCAAGTAATTAAAATCTGATATAATTAATTCAAAAAGAAATTGATTGAAACATTAAGCAAAAAATAATTTTAAACTTTATTTTTAATTTGAATCGATAAATTTTTTTAATTATTTGTGCGTTGAGAATTTTTTTTTTTCATTGAAATGTGATGAAACTACCATATTTTAAACGGTATGGTGGTCTCACCCTCTGTGAAACCATTTCGAGGCGCGTGCAGCAACATCACACCCTATGATCTACCAACCCCATCCCCTGCGCGCGTTCTTACATATACGAAGCCGTCGGTGAAGAGTGGCAATATAGTTTCCTTAATGGCGTTTTAAAAAATCTTAAAAGGGCGATATTACGGATGTGCCTACTTCAGAACGAAGGATGTCCCTCCCTTGCATAGACATATATAGGTAGGGTAGTGGTACGAGGTTGGAGAAAAGAAGACGACAGCGGCACGTCTTTCACTACTTTAAGTATTCTGGTTAATCACCGTAAGACAACCGGGCAAATGGGCAAAAACTCGAGGTGAGAAAAAAAACGACTTATATTAAGAGAAAAGAGTGAGTGGAGGGATGCGACGGCTCGCGGTGGAATTTAAAGAAGTGTCGACGACGAGGAAAAAAAAAAAAGTAAAAAAACACAGAAATTAAAGATGAACCCTGAGTGAAATGGCGTCCGGGACGTTTTATAGGGGTGAGTCGTGCACGCTAACTTTCTGTCCTTCTTGTGCCCCCATGGTGACTCGAACGCCCTCTGTCTTCAGTTCCGTTGCTCTGCTGCGTCGCCGAGTGAAATCACTTGGAAGTCCGTGCGCTTGATTATCGCTGGGGTGTCGCTAAAGATCGAGGGGGTGGAGATTGTCTGTTGTATTTTTTTAAAGCTCAAAGAGAGTGTTTTATAATCACAGAATTTTTTTTCTTTAATTTTCTTTCACGTCTAAAACACGCTTCTTATTTATTTACATCCTTACGATCAGGGGTGAAACAACTCATGATACAATAAATAATTTCACATATTAAAAAATGAAGATTTTTCTATAACCAAATTATATTTTATTTGAAGTTGAAATTTTTTATTGAAGGATGTATAAAGGATAACTTGATTTTTAATCCCTGCTGAGGGTTTAAAATTTTTCGTCGATTTTTTCGCAATTTTTAAAAAATTTCAGATTAATTTAAATTTTAAATGCTGTCTATTTAATTTTAATTCGCTGAGAACACAAAATTTTAATTTGGTGCTTTTTATGTCAGTGAAATTGTTTAATTTTGGTGGAAAATAATTTTTTTAGCTTTTATAAATTTGGTAGTTTAGAAGCGTGACAGTGCATCAATCAGAATCGAAGAAGGGGAAGCAAGTAAAAAATACACAGTCATTATAGCGACGGATTTTATCTCTCTCTCTCTCTCTCTCTCTCGGCGAATAACTCCCTTATATAAAAAGTATCTCCCTTATTTTCACCCTGTAGCATTTTAATACTGATTCACAGGGCTTTCTTAATTCCAAAGAAACGAGGGGAATAAATTACCTGGCTCTTTTTAAATCTTAATAGAGTTGTTAGATTTAGAGAGGTGAGAATTTAATTCAATCAAACGCGACAGAAATCAACCATTTATAATTTCCTCATTTTTTTTTCTCCTCAACTCTAAAAAAATATAAGTCAATCAATTCTCAATTCAAAAACTAATCTAAGTAATTTCCAATTTAAAAAATTTTTAAAACTTACAAAATATCATATATATTTGAAAATAAATAAATTTATACACATTTAAAAAATTAAGAAATATCAATTCAAAGTAGAGCAGCAAGTTTTAACAATTTCTTTTTTTTTTTTTTCGTAAGATAAATAATTAAGTTATACAGTTATAATTCAATCTAATAATGCCAGGGGGTAGCTTTCACATGCACACACATCACACACACACACACTCTAGCTGCACGCGGAAGAAAAGAGTTTCGGGTAATTAGAAAATTCAAATTAACTTGGAAATGAAAAAAAAAAGAAAAAATGCGGCAGCGGGTATTTTTAAGGATTTCACTTCTTTTTCCAACTGAAACCCCGTTCTCTTACGTTTTTTTTCTTATTTAATTTTATTATTATTATTATTTTTTTAAGGCACGACCCACGCCGGGTCCTACGTTACTTATGGCATTCTATGCAACGCGTAGAATGAGGGTTTGCCGCTTGGGAAAGTGGCTCTTGGATATTTACCTACTCGAGCTTTTAATTATCCCCACCCAGTGGTGGCCCTTTACAGAGTCTGCGAATAAAAATAATACCAACTATCTAATTAACATCACTGCCATTTTTCTGCGATGGTTCTCGGAGATATAGTAAAAATTCTTGGCTATTGTTTGGTTCCAGTTGGAAACTTGCAGTTTGAATTTTTCGATCAAGAGCTAAAAAAAAAATATGTTAGAGATTTATTATCAAGGGGTTCTTTTTCAAAAAGTAATTTTGAGGCCATGTATTTTCTGCGATACGGCGGAAATACTCAAGTCAGAATAAACGGAAATTACCGGGACCATCTTGTAATTATACAGCTAATAGGAACGTAATTTAGTGTCTCGAACTCGAGTTACCGCCAACCACTGGTACAGTTGGTATAGGGAGGGTCGAAGAGAGGAAAGGGCGCAAAGCCGAACCGCGCAATGCCAAGGAAACATCGTCTTCTTGCGAAGAAAATTAAAATAATAAACGGCATCGTTAGGATTCATCATCTGATTTTAATTTCCATTTAGAAAATGATTGTGCATTATCTCTGCAATGGAAATGTCCAAGTTCACTTCCTATGAATTCAGCCATTTTCTCCTGCTTCTTCCTAACTAAGTAATTTCACTCTTAAAATTTGATTATCGAATCACATTCTCAAATTACTTACCTGTAATAATAATTACCTAAGTATATCGGTAAATTATATTTGATTTAAATATTTACTTGATTCAAATTAATTTTAGTGTTTGAATATGAATTATAGAAATTTTTATTCATGATTTATTAACGTTTTTTTACATAAAAAAAATTTCTCATCAACAAAACCGAATTTTTTGGTCTTACTCAAAGTTTTTAGAACTGAATTAATTTCAATAATACATTTTGTAATGTTGGATGGAGAAAAAATTTTTTTTGTCGAATTTTATAGGAAAATCTCGCTGTTTTTACAATTTTTTTAGTTTTTCGACGATAACTCAGTCACCAACGAAAATAATAAAAAATGTTATGAGAATTAAATTGTTGGCCATCACATTCCCTACAAAAAAAGTCTTATAAAATTTTTCTGTATTTCGCTCCATTTTCGAGATATTTTGAAAAATAAAAATTTTTAAAAATTCATAATATCTCAAAAATTTACAAAGATAAAAAAAAATTTTATAAAACTTTTTTGTGAGAAATGTCATCACCAATATTTTAACTTTTATGAAATTTTTCATTATTTCGCTTAGTTATCGAGTTATCACCAAAAAAATAAAAAAAATAACAAAAACCACGAGATTTCCAAGGGGTACCCCTATGAAAATTTTACAAAAATTTTTTTTTTTCTATTGCAGTCTATTAACTTAAAAAACACCCTAAAAACATTAAAATATTATTTTGACATATTATAATGTATTTAAACAAATGAAACATGAATATAAGAGACTTTTCAGAGATTTTTTTGGTCTCTCGCGAAACAGTATCGAATATCCAGCTGAAACTTTGGGTAAATAAACGTCTAAAGACTGAAAATGTACAGGCAATATATAGCTTAAGCTTATTTGTCCCGTGTTAAGACAAAGCAAGATTATAAATCGTAACGACTATGACCGGGCGAGCAAGTTGACGTCTTGTAGCCAATAAATAATTCCAAGACAATGGACAATGTCCAAAACACAACGGATCTTGCTCCTAACTTAAGTACGAAGTCTCAACCCTTACCTACGTGCTTCTTATTCCTTTGGAGACCTTCCCTATCTGCTTCCTCTTGGCCCAAGCCAACGTGCATCTTAAACCACGTAGCAAGCACACCATGCACTGCCACAAACAGTAGAATATAATGTTTGTTTCTAACAAATTACCATGATAATGCCGCACCAAAAGCGCAAATGCGTCTTTCAAGGTGACTATTGCTACGGGGGATTTGACTATGACAATCGTTTTATATGGCGGGAGTGGAAGAGATCAGTGGAAAGAAGCGCGGTCGGTGCTTCTGATGGTAGTTATCATGTTAATTAGCCACTTAGCACCAGCCTCAATGTCTTTCCTTGGACAGAAGAACTTCCGGACTACGTCTTAGGTGGCTTTGTTCGCTGTGGCATCTCTGATGATCCAATAATAATTGTTAATTGGAGTGCCTATCTACCAGATTAGCGGATGAAAATATTTAATAGGCGCTGGGAAGACTCTTCAGTTTGTCTCTCTTTTACAATGGCTTTGAGTAAGCGTAGTGGATAATTAGGATCCACTTGGATTATCAGAATTAGTTATTTACACATTGAGGGGCAGGTGTAATTACCGTATTTTAGTGAGTGTCATCTAGTTAATTTCGGGTATTTTCTAATTAGTTCTAAAAAATTTTAAGTGGAATTTATTTCAATCTTTTTAATTTTTCAGTGGTTTTTTAATCTACGATTTTTTAAGCTTGTATACTGTCGGGAAGAACAACTAATCAGAAATCAGTTAAATTTGAAAGGATAATTGCAAGAATAATTGCAAAAAAATCAATTGCATAAAAATATCTGTAAAATTTTGTTGTGCCCTTTCGTTCGCGCGACCAATGCTTAAGGATAGGGCGTCAATGTTGGTCCACCACAAAAAAAAACTCACAGGACAGTATAGGTATACAGCTTTAAGGTTATAGTGGCGTAAGGATCAGAATACCTTAAAATTAATGAAAACATGCAGAGTAATTTTTTATGATATTTAGATTTACCCTGTAAAATTTCAGAATTTTTCTTTAGTCATTTCGGGTAAATAAATTTTTTAAATTGAGAAAAAAATGTATGAGCGATTATTGCATAGCCTCTAAATGATGAAAAAAATACTTCCCGCATCAAAATATTGATAAAAAACAACTATGTTGTGTTTTTATTAGTAATGAAGCAATAAGGAAAGTTTTGTAACATTTGTGGTGTTGATATGCCAGATAGTAAAATTATTTTTTCACTATTATAAATAGTTTAATAATAGTTTATTTTATTTTGCGGTTGAAAATATTCTAATTTTGTGCTGAAACATTTCAGGGACATATATTAGCCAAAGTTCAAAAACAAAATCCTAAGTCACTACAACCATACTTAAAGTAAAATTTTAAATATGAAAATTTGAGAAATTAAATTTTATAGATTATTGATGGTGATGGGAGATAAAATTTTAATCATAAAAAAAATAATAGGAAAAGTTTTAGTAAAAGAGAAAAAAAAATTCTTTCTTGTTTGGCTAGTTAAAAATCTGATAATGAAAAATAGTTCTTTATGACTAATAATTTATAATGTCATCGTGTTTTTTTTTTTCTACGCCCGTCTAAAATATATGGAAACTGATAACACAATCATTCTACACGGAACGTTGAAAGACGACCGTAAATTTTCAAATTAAAGAAGTTATTTCATTTGGGCATCCAAAGGGGTGTGAACGCTTTCGTATTATCTCTGTGCAGTTGAGAAAAAGACCGTGCGCGGAGGAGAGCTGAGGGGCTGTGAGTTGGACAGCGCGCCGGCGAGTTTGACTGGACGAAAAGTGGTAGTAGGTGAACGATAAAGGGGACAGCGGGTGAGTGGATGGGTAAGGGGTATATACGGTTAGACGTTCGTTCCGCTGGTAACAAAGATAACTCTATGCAATAAAAATGATTCAAAGTTTCCCGCGGCGGATGCTGGTTCCGATGGCAGAGCGCGCTTGACAATGGCACGTCTTTGTCTACGTTGGTGCTTCTACTCCCTCTGCCCCTACTAGCCCGGCTTTTCTGTGCCTTCCGTTGACTCTTTGAACGGGAAAGCGCTGCGTACTCCCTTTACACCCCTCTCCCCCACTTTCGCTTGCACTGCTGTGGCGACACCTATCTTCCGGTTTAAAGTCCATACTATAACGTCGTTTCCCCCAATGCGCACATGCAAGAACCGACACAAACTTTTATTATTTACGGCTGATATTTCAGTTGACATTAACGAAGAGCTAAAAGGCTCGGCTTGGGGAGATTCTCATCTCTTGTCAACTTTGAATTAACTAATTTTTTTTTACGTGTAAAATATACCGACACTGAGAGTGTAATTTATTAACAGTTAATAAAATTTACATTAAGTACGTCGTATAGCCGATGTATAAATAAATAGTTGACAAAAAATAAATTACTAATTTACTTGTATCCAACTAATTAAGAAATTTTCGATTAATCAATATTCATTTTTATTTAAAATGCATTTATTAACTTTGAATATATATCAGGCGTTATACAAAACTTAATGTATGAATTTCGAGTAAAATCATTAGCAGGAAATTTTTTCGATAATTCGTTAAGGATTAAATAATAATTATTTTGGAGATTGAAATATGAAATGATTTTTAGTTGGATATCTACAAGTAAAATAATATTATAGGGTGTTTGCTATCAAGTAAACGGTCCAACGAGCTGACGATCGGTAAAGTCAAAACGGCGTATCCAACCCAACATAATTCGCGTCTACCCTCAAACCCACACGCCTTTGCATATAGATTCACATGCATGGATGTAGAAAATAGGAGGCCGCGATCTTTCCCATTCGAGGATCTCGACTGAATTTGCATTTTATTCGTGTGAGCCATGCACGGACGCGTCAACCACCGTTACGAGGACATTTATTTTAATTAAATTAGTTCGCAGCGTCGAACAACCCATTTCCTATAAATTATTCCCTTACCACTCACCTTTGCAGTGCCCACACCCCCGCGCACCCTCGCCGTTCATCTTCATACTCATACTCAGCACCCTCAACAAAAAGCATTAATGTACTCGCTGATCCCCTTTGCAGGTCGCAATTGAAATAAAATAAAACCAAGCACATATAGGGTCAATACGACTTGAAAAAAAGATTTTATAGCCAACCTCTTTGTTCTTTTAATGCTGCAGTATTTTAATAGTTTTTTTTAACCTTTCAACTTGTTAGTTTTTGTATGAAAATTTTTTTCTATATCAAAAACGAATGGAAAAAAAAATTTTCCAGTTCACTCGGATTTTTTTTTTAATTCATCAATGATTTTTATTATAAGAAAAAAATTGTTTATTATATTTTTTTGGAATATATTCATTTAACATGAATTTATAAAATTATTAATTTATAAATTCGATCATTTTTTTTTCATAATAATAAAATTAATCGTTTATGTTTAATTTATTTGAAGCTTTTAATTTAAAGAGACTTTAGAGATTTATTTTTTTTTTTTAATCTATGTTTTTTCGAATAAAAAAATATTGTTTTTCATCCGAGTGAGCATAAAAATTACATTTAGACGAAATAACGCAGAAAAAATGAAGTATTGCCATGTGAATATTCGAAATATGGGGATAATAGATTTTTTTAATTGTAGAAAAAAATTAGTAAATATTTATTGAGTGTTTCTAATAGTTATTCGAATTCTCGCGCTGATGTTGAGGCGCGCGCAGTCGGCATTCGCGCCAGGGATTGTTTAGTGTGCGTACACACGTATTTGCGCTCAACACAACTTTCGACCATGTGCCGTGAAGCCTGCGGTGATTACCGCAACATAACCTCATTCTATATTTTTTGATTAACAATTTTTATCACTCTATTATGCAGTAATTTATCGATAATTTTACGGACAAATTTCTTAATAAAATAATCGAAAAATCAAGTCCTACGTTTTAGGTCAGTTGAGGTTAGGAGTACGACAATGGAATAAAAAATGGTTTTAATCAACAAAAAGATGAGTTCAAGGACTTACTTGATATGGAAGGGTTTTCCCATTTTTATCACGAACATCAGCAACGTTTAAAGTGCAAATACAACACTTATCTGGATTCCACACGTACAAAATGTCATCACGAATGTCCAGAATATTCCGCGTTTCCTTCTCACTTTTTGACAAAGCACCGCGTAATTCGCGAAATAGTTTATTGTCGCTCAGTTGCAGCGGATCAGTGCACGAGGGCATTGTTGAAAAAAATTATTAGAACTGGTAGATTACAAATAATTTTAAGTGAACACTAAAAAAACACAGGCTGAATTGATTTGTGTCGTACTACTCGTGCACTCCAACAATGAACTGCGTTGGCAAAGTGGCGATCAGCTGACTGGTTGTTCCAGAGCAGAGGCTCGAGGGATAAAATAGCGAGAGCCCACGTGGTTATGCAGCATTACCAACCTAGGTATTTCTAAAATAAAAAATAATTAATAAATTTATTGATGAAAATTTATAACTCTATCATGAAATATTGTGAATAGAATAATTTTATAAAATATTTCTTGTAAGAAAAAAAAATTGTGTTTCCCACAAGGCCCCGGAGGGATTCGAACCCTCGATCTCCTGTTTACTAGACAGGCGCTTTAACCAACTAAGCCACGGCGCCGATTGGTAATACAATTCTTATAATAAAAAATCAAATATCGGTAAAAAATAACCGTTTATAATTTTCTTTTAAAAAAAAATTAAAATTAAATTTTTTTCGTCCAGAAAACTAAAATTAAAGAAATTTTTTTTTTTATGAATATTAGTGTTATTGTAAAAAAAATCGAATTTGATGAAATCTCATGAAAAAATCAATTTTTTAATGATTGAATGGAAAAAATAAGCAGAAGGATTATTTTATTTGGTAGTGATTGATTTTTATTGGTTTGGAAAAAATTTATTTGTTTATTTATTTATTCTTTATTAAAAATAGTACGTATACGAAGTATATAGTAGGTCATTTGGTTTGTGGAAAGGGAGTAAATTATGGTCGCATCGGGAATTGCCAGTTTATTATTAGGGAAGATAGTGCAGAGGGTTGGAAATCGGAAGACGGTTGAGAGGGGATGTTTGCTGTTAATTCTCACAACACACTCGTTCTCAAGGGGATTTAGAGCCACAAGACTTGTTCCTTCTGGCGTATAGTGACCCGTAACACACCCCTTCTCTCACGTCCGAATGATTATTTCAACCCTGCTTTTGACACTTTTCATGATACACTGAGTCGACGATATTTTAACCGGGTGAATTTGGCCATGTAATTCAATAATCACCTTATTGTTATATTTTCGTTATTAATTGACTAAATATTTTTTTGTTTATGTCCATGACGTCGTTTTAAAGACCATCAAGCACCCTTAATTTATAAGAAATAATTATATTGTTAAATGCTTTCGTCCGCGATGATATTTTTTTTGAAAGGTACTTTGAGGTCCTAGAAACACCTAAAAAATTTACAAGGGGAATTATCCTCAAAAATTTTTTCAGTATCTTGACGTGGTTTTAAAGATTGGAGAAAAAAAACCTTCGAAAATAAATAGTCCACTCTTCGAGTACACTCTCAATTTAAAAAAATCATATCTTTCATTTATTAAATGTACTTCGCGAGAACTTACCTAAATTTTTAGCAAGAAACGTTAAAAATCTAAAACGTGGCAATTTTTAGTTGAAATTTTGTTGTTAAAAAAAAAATACTTCGATCGTGAATTTTTTTGTTGTTATTGTAAAGACTTTAATAATCTCTCTATTATTTATAAACTATTTAGACATAATTTGAAGTATATTTCTGAATTTTTTCAAACTAATCGGTTTTAAGTAGTTGTAAAGTTCTACCCAATTCGTAAAATGAGCAGGGTCAAAAATAAAAAAAAACAATAGATGTTTACTCGACGGTTTGAAGTGATAAAAAAATATTTAACGTGGTTAATCAATAGAAATATAAATTTTAAAGTTTTTTCGATTAATTTTCCTAATATAAATTAGATGAATATGGCAAAAAAAGGTATATTTTCGGAAGTGTGTAGGTGTGTTGGTGATTCGTCTTTCCGTCGACAAGATCCTTTTCGTCGATCCTTTTTCGTCGTTGATAAATGACTCACTTGAGTTGATATAGGTTGAGGGATATCCAGATGAAACTGATGTATCGTCTATCGCATTTTACCAGTTAGTTTATTTACAGAAGTTTAATTAATCACCTTGTGGGATTTACAATTCTATCCTGGGCACTCAAAACAATAAAAGGGTCACATAAAAAAAATTCTCCACACCCTGTCAGCAACTATATTTCATAAATAAATAAAAAATAGTACAAATGATTTTTAAGGTGAGAATAAATGTAAAAAAAAAATTTTTTTTCAATCTCAAAGATCGAAATTCCTCTTATTGTAAGTGTATTATCTAGGAAATATGATTTTAAGGGTGGTTTTTTGTATTTTTAATTTTTTTGTCAAGAAGTTAGTGAGAAAAAACACAAAAATAAAGAGTCTTAAAAAATATTAAGACACAAGAGATTGTAATAAGGCGTGAGTTGTGGGTATTTTTTTTATTAAAAAAATTTAGGGGTTGAAAAATCGTCGAAAAACTTGCATGACTACAGGACACATTTTACTGTCAACAATTAAAAAATATTATGCATATATTATAGCATGTAGTACTAACGCCAAGCTCATCTTTCGCAGCGAACGTGACCGGGAGGGTGAGAGCTGGAAATAGGGGATGGGATATGGTATATGTATAAAACACGTTGAGAAGTGAGCTCTCGGCGACCACGATACAGGATAACGATACCGAAAGCTACGGGCGCACGTCACGCTTTCGTTCTTCTTCATCCCCGCC
Organism: Macrocentrus cingulum; assembly: GCA_002156465.1. NCBI lineage: Eukaryota > Metazoa > Arthropoda > Insecta > Hymenoptera > Braconidae > Macrocentrus > Macrocentrus cingulum. The sequence continues at coordinate 72,418 of MVJL01000607.1, read as the reverse complement.
CGCCTCCATATTCATCCCCCACGGACCATGCTATTTCTAAACGTCACGTGCGCTTTAATCTTTTCGCACAGCTCCACGCGATTTTTGTATGAAGATTCTACACGTATGTGTACAGTTACATATTTTTTTTTTTCTGCTCTTTACAACCACCTCCTTAACCAGCCCTACGCTAAAATAATGACGATAATTATTTGTCCGTTATTTATTCATGCACGCTGGAATTTTACCTTGAGATAATTTTTTATAATTAATCTCACCTACATAGGACTTTTTTTTAAATGACAATTTTTTTTTATTTTAGAAATTCTCTTTATTAGTTGAAAATTAATTATTAATCATTATTCTAATGAAATATTTTTTTTTATCTGATATAATAACATTCGCTTTTTTAGTTTAATTTTTTGTATCCATTTATTATTATTATTATTTTGAGCTTTTTTACGTGACTGAAGTTGAAAAAATTTTTTTTTCAATTACGTGAATGTGATAGAAAATGATGAAAATGAATATTAATAATTTTCCGAATCATAAATTGCGTTAATTATTAGAGTTTTAGACAAAAAAAGATGGCATTTCATCAAATTCGACACATTTTTCTTGTCTCTCTCAAGGGTGAAAAAATAAGAAAGAAGATAAAATTTAGGGGATGGACATCTCCTGTATTCCCCGCAGCATATTCTGTCACGGATAAATCAATCAATCGGCACACACACCGCGATATAGTGCCGTATATCGAAGTTTTGGTATTCCCGTAAGATATACGCAACCCTCGGTGTGACACGTTGATGCTGCGTGTTCATTTATATAACAACGGGGGTGCAGAGTGGGCGAATGAGCAGCATGCCAATACTCGATCGAGCTCCCTGAACACCCATTTGTCATAGTCCAAACAATCCCGTTCTATCCACATCGCGATACTTCGATTTCGGCTGGTGCACGCCATTTCTACATTCATCAAATCCAAAAGCGAGGGTTTACGTCCACGAAGGAGATGATGAAGGCTCTCAGGAAACGTTTATTTACAATTCTATGGTATAAGTATATATCTTATTTCCATGATTGACAGCCAAATACTATATTTTAGATTTTTCCAAGGACCTCTTGTGTCTGAGAGCTTTGAAATCGAAGGTATTTCACCCTCTTGTCGCCCCCACTTTATAATTTCCGGTAGAAATAATTTGTTCCACTCGTTTTTTGTATCGAAAAAAAAAAATTTAATTTTCCTTTACAAACAGAAAATATGTATGGAAATTGAATAAAAAAATCACATGATTATAAATTTTTCATACGTATATATTATTTGTCTAAAGGAAAAAATTACTGGTTTATGGAAATTTTCAATTTTGATTCGGAATTAATATAAATATGGTTTATATAGGTACGCATTTATGATTTTAAATTATTCTTGTTTTGTTTCAGATATTGATGAAACATGCAATATGTCCCTTATTCGTTCGGGCCTCATCTCCATCCGATATACCTTTCAGCAGTTACTCGGTGAGTTTTTTAATATTTTTTATTTGTTTTTAGTGATTATTTCAAACGAATAGAGCTGATTAACGTGCATTATCGATCGTGGCAACTTTTTTCGCGGTTTAAAGCCATCTATTATCAATATTCAACAGTTTTTTTTCATTTGCATTCAAATAAAAAATTGCTATTTCGATGCAGGGCAATGAAATAATACATAAAATTTTTAGAATAATTTTCATATCAAATCATCTTTAAAATTTGAAGGAAAAAAAAGTTTTTCTATAATAATTTACGATATTTTTCCTTATCGAAGCGATTTTTTTATGTGGAATGAGAGTGTATAAAAAAATGAATTATTGAACTGTAATTCATTGATTTATATAGAAGAATTAATGAAGAGAGTAAAAATTGTGGAGTGAAAAAAGCGTAAAGTTGATAAAGAAGTGAACGGGGCGAAAAATATTCTTCGCTTATTTTCATTGAATTTTTTTTTATATTCTTTGATCTGCATTGACTTTCAACCAGAGCCATACACGGGGCTTAAAGGCCAAAAACACTCGAGTGCGACGAGGGTGGAAGCGGGCGCGCGCGACCCCGGTCCACGGTTGATTTCGATTGAATAATTTATGTTTCATTACGGAGGGCTTGGGCTTATAAGCGCCTTGCAAACGCTATTCCGCGTACATTTAGAAAGGCCTGAGTATACACGTTGAGAGTGAGCGCGTTGAATCTGCCAGGCCTTTCATACATGCCTATTTCCTATAGGCATTCAAGCTGACGAGTGAAAAGAATTTTGTATCGAGGGTATTGAGAGACCGATACCGCGAGACGCGCACACCCACCCTTCATCATCCCTCGTATTTTTTCTTTTCGCATTTCAGTCTCGAGATGCGTTTCTTTACTGAAAAAAAAAATCTTTGCATTGCATATGCAGACATAAAAAGAAAAATTCACCCCCTAACCCCTTAAAATTACCCCATTTACATTGCAACAATAATGAAAACTCCGATTTTTCAACGGTAAATTTAATTTGATACTGATATATTTTGTTTTTAAATTTTTAAATATTTTGAAAAATTGTGAAAATATTCTTGAACTGATTTTTTCAGTCAAACGGGTATTGACAGATTTTATAGGATTAAAAAAAAATTTTTTTCGTATCGATTTTTTCTTTAGATATTTGAGAATGACGGAATCATTGGAATAATATTTTCGATTTGAGTGTCTGTACAGTGGATTTTTAATGTTTTAAAACGAGGCAGAAGGGCTGATTGTTGGGGTGCGAGCAATAACGTGAAAACAACCCCCTGGAGGTGAAGCCTTGGATAGCGAATCGGTAAATCAGAAGGAGCTAAATTATTGAATGGCATCAAATTAAAAAACTTGCGAGTCAAAAGCCTCTCTTACGCATTCCAACCCTCTTGCCACCCCCTCGGGGCCGGCGTCCCTATCAATTTCCGCCCTTTACGATAAAAATGAGGGGTGGAAGCCGTATTATAAATTATTGACATATATCTCCGCTGCCCTGGCATAGATAGACTTTCAGGTGACACAGCCACCCCCGACACTTATACCGCTAGGGGTGTTTTAATAATGCAGCCCTCGATTTTCAACTTCTTCCGCTCAAAGTCTCGAATACATATCGAAATTGAGCAAGAAAAAAACAATAATACACATGAAACACTAAATTCATAAAATTTTTCTACAAATTTATTTTTACAATTTTCAACCCTGTTATTTAACATTTTTATGGGCAAATGAATTTATAGGAATTTAAAAAAATACAAAGTATATTTTGATTTAAATTAAAATTTGTCTATTTTTCAAAGGTTTGCTTCCCTTTCTGGGACGTGCCATTGATATTTTCTAATTTTTTTTTCTCTTTCTAAAGAGACATCAATAAATTCGCTATTAACTCCAGCTAAATATTCATAACCTGGCATATCAGAGCAGATAAAGGATAAAGATAAGAACGAGGGGAAAAAAAAACTAGAAAAGAGCGATGTCGTGAGCAAAGTTGACGAGGCGAAGTAAATGCCAGATTGAATAACGTTGTAATATCGAATTCCACATTCTCCATTCTGCCAGCCCCATTTGACGAGCTACCCCCGTGTATTATTGGAATCTCCAGCTCGATGTCAACGGAATGTAAATCGGTCGAGGATGTATTCGACGACAGAAAAATAATCCGAAAAAAAAAAAAAAAAACATATTTCGTGAAAAATCTGTGGAATAAAAAATGATGCATACATCCAAGAAAAAAAAAACCAAATGTCCAATAAAAAAAATCGTAAGTGGTTAAATAAAATTTTTTTAACGATGATAATTGCCTGGGAACGATAAAATAAAGGTCGATATGCAAATTAATTATTGAACAGACTTTCTCGAGGTAGGGGCGGGTTCTGAGAAAGAGCGAGGGGTGAATGACGTGAATAAAGGGCACGTCGTGGTGCAGATAGCCGTCTAGATGCACGGCATGTGATAATTGCACTATGTAAATTTTTTAATTTACCCGCGTCAATTGAATATTGATACGACGCGACGATCAAAAAAAATTTACACGAGAAATTGCGTCTTCTACAGGCGAAAAAAAAATATTTCCTCTATGAAAACTACTCGACTACTACCCGCATTTGATTGTTTAATGAGTAACATCACTCGAGCAAATGTCCGAGTAAGGGTGGAGCCACCCTTTGGCCTGAAGGACCGCGTGCAGGACAGAGCGACTGACAAAATTGTCTCCGTGAGCGAAGATTTCAGGTCCAAGGAACTGAAAATACATCCGGGCGAAGTTTAGGGGTGGTTGAAGGGGTGAATTTCACGCATATAGGGGTATTAATCCCTAGCCTCAATTACCCTTTGTCTTGGGCGCAGCTTGGTCCACTTGTTAAGACACCACCACTGTTTGTCTTGAGAAATAGACGAAGCAGAGGCAATGAGGTGGCCGGAGAGGGTGGGCTCGGTTACAAGAGGGTGCTTGGGCTCCAAGTGGCCGCTAAGGTTGCTTCCTGTGGTGCTTTACATGCGTCTCAAAACCCGAGACGAACTGCTGCACCACGGGCTACTGATCGTTGCGGTTATTCTCGGATTTTTCACCCTCTCGAAAGGGCGTGTGAGAAAGAAATATTCCTTAAATTTATTTCAAACATCATTATTCGCGGTTTATTAAAGTAAATTTTATTGTTAGTGATGAATAAATAATAGAATGTGGATTTTTTTGACATTTTTCGGGGGTTGGAAAATCTCAAGAGTGTAAAAGAGGGGGTTGAAATCTGTTTCTTTACACAAGAATATCAATTGTTAGAGAAAATACAAAGAGAGTGAAGGTGAAAGATGGACTCCCTTCGAAGAAGAAGAACAAGAAGTCGTTTTAGGGGTAGGGCCATGAACATCTTTCTCTCGCCTGTGCAAACGAAATTCTTAAGAGAATTTAACCGTTTGAATAGCTCGCAAATCCATTGCAAATGTTTACATGGCATTTTCAACCATCGAAACTTGACTTTTATCATCCCCTCCGTTGATGCCTATATAGCGAGGGTTCGTGGCTTTTTTTTCTTTCTTTTCTTTTGTCGCGAAAAACCACTGGTATAGGGCGAAAACTTGATCTGTATACGTTATTACAGTGTTGTGCGCACCCTCGGACTATTTTACCAGTCCCCCGACGTAAAATCGTATAGATTACGAGAACTTGCGGTTTCAATATGGCGAATTATTTAGCTTTGCTTATATGGAATGCAATTGTAGACATGCATAAATTTGAACTAGAGTCAGAATACACCATTGTGATATAAGAGGGTCAAATATTCTCTCCTAGACTTGCTTAAAAAATTTATAAAAACATTTTCACAACAATTTCAAGTGTTTTATATAAAGAATTCTGGCCGGAATCGAGTTTACGCCAAAAACAACAATTTCGGACAGTCGTAAAAAATGAAAATAAACTATCGATCATAACTATAAATGAAAAAAAGTATAGGACACATAAAATTTTTTTAAATGGAGATTTAAGTGTCGTGAATAGAGATTTACAGTAATTATAGAGCATAATCTATTGCTGCGCATAAGGGGCGTCCAATTGAAAAAAAAAGAAATTCCGTATTGATAATAATTGATAGCAATAAATTATATGTTCGATGTATCAAATTCAATAATTCTTTTAAAGCAGAAGATGGAATGATGTTGCACGTGACGGACGAAAAAGTTTTTCGTTGATCGACGAATAGCGTGATGAAAATAACCGTATTTCGATACGAATCCCCAAATGGTCCGCAGGTGGGGGAACTACTATTGGAGGAAAAAATGGCTCTCAGCTGCATGCCCTTCTACGTCATGCGAACACGAATGGCATTGGCAATGATGAATGGGAATAAATTGAATTATGATTTCAAAATTTCCAACATAAAATTACATACATCATCATTAAATTTCACAAGCAATTTTTAAATTCTCAAGAAAAAAAAAAACACAATCTTCAACTTTTTTTGTCACATTACAACTATACACATTGTTTATTAATACAACATAAAGATGTAATAGTAAATATCTCGATCGTGTTGGTGGCAATGAAGTAAAAAAAACAAAAAAAAAAAAACCAAGAAAACCGGAAGGTGGATGTTAAAAGATTTCGCGTGCCAAAGGCGGATAGCATGATTTTTTTTTTCGTTGTGGCGATGATGGTGGGGGGAAGGGATTGTGTTTATATCCGGCCGATAATTACGTGTTACTCGACGAAATTCTCCAGACACAGAAAAGTATTCCAATATTCCACGTCACGATACAGTTATTATCGACATGAACCTCTTCTTGCAGTTTATGAAAAAGAAGGAAACAATGCATCACGAATAAATGCACGATAACAAGCGCCAATGTAACACAGTAAGCAAAATAAATATGCTTGAATATAAATACCAGCCTCATTAAGCAAAATATTTAATATTTCTAAAAACAAACTGAATCGTTTTTGTACGCAAAAAATCGTCCCACCTGAGTTGTAGATGGCGTTGCAAAAAATTTTATTCAATTCCCAATTAACTACAACCACTGAGTGGTAAAAAGTTTTTTTTTTTAACTAACCAAATATCAATATTATTTTATAGAATGTGAAATAAAAAAAAAACTTTATCGTAGTTTTGTTTAAACAAGTGTTATAAATTTAGAAAAAAAAAAAATTATTTTTGAATATCTCTGACTGGAATGTGGTGACACCACGCGGTGAAATCGCAAAGTTTGCAGGCAAATTGGCGGCAAACGTCGTTCAGATCAGTTGGAGGGTAGAAATAGGGTTGAATCGTTGCTCAAGATATGCAATGCCGTGAACTCAAGAGCCAGAGGGGCTAAAAGTTGAAGAATTGATGTAGGGAGGGTTTGTCTGAAGCGAAATGCCACGATTTAAATGTCCAATGACCAATTGCAAGTGTGAAACAATAGACTGTGTCATTGCATGATGTTTCCTGGGTCAGGGAAAATTGCAATGCACCACTTACGGCTTATTCCTATATATAGATACTCATTTTTCCGAAGAGTGTATGTACGATATTATCATCTACTCGTTCTCGTGTTCATCCCCTTTCTCATTTAAAGTTATATCGACTGCCTGCGGGCTTTTATCGCACGTACATTATACACCATTAAAATTTTTTTCACCTATATATACTGGTATCCGATTTTTTATGTTTTATCAAATCAAAAATTTTCCTCCCTTCAAAACGTATTTAAGATTTCTGAAAATGACTTTTATAAAGTTGATTATTAGCAGAATTTAAAATTAACTAAAAATTTAATTAAATATGATATAGAGTAAATATATTTTCCTATTAAAAAATGAAAAATTATCATTTATATGATATAAACTCGACAAATTCGTTAATCAAAATTAAAAAAAAATTGTTTTTTATTAAAAATTTCGAGTTCAAGTTTAAAAATCTAACTTTTCGTCTTTAAAGCATCGTGTTAGGACCGTGAATAAATGGTCACGCAGCCCGATATTCCTATATACGAGACGGCACAAATAATGTATGCTCTCGGTCACGTGATGTCTCATATATGCGCAAAAGATACCACATAAAAGGGGTTGAATGGTGGGTATATAGTGGGGGGAGGAGAGTGCCGAGTACCAAAGTACGGGCGCGTTGGGTAGGGGGATGATGGAAGAAGGGTTGCGAAAGGATAACGAATATGACGTCAATTTTAAGGCAATGGGAAAGAGAAGTAATCAACGCCAGACCCCTGGACAACGGAACCCCATCCTTATTCGCTGTCCCTCGACATATGCGCGCTGGACTTGAAACTTTTTGGTTAATACTATAACAGAATGATAGACTCAAATATATTACTATCATCAACTAAATTAGAAATTTTTATTTTCTATATCTGAAAAAAAAAATTTTTTTCTTCGTTTTAATTGATGAATTTTTTTATTTAGGGTCAATAAGTTATGATTCAGTGACATGACATCTTGGGTGGCATTGTATTGAACCTCTTTGAAGGCATTCTATCTCGGGGTTTACTCCGGAAATACATCCCAGGGGATCAAACACATATACATGCGCATCGTAAAAGGATAAAGATATTCCGGTTTTTGCATGGATTAGTAATGGAAGCACTCGCAGAATATAGTAGAGGCAGAGCTCTTTCAGAGGGCGCTTTTTCGCGTCGCCGTATAAGGGGGCATCCATACTTCACCTTTATCCCCCAATGCTCCCGACTAGAACCTCCCCCCGTTCTCTCTTTTCTTCTTTTCATGATATATTTATAGTTGGATATGTAGACCTCCCACAGTTTACTGTTGCCGAACGCCTCTCCGCGCATCAACCGCGCGCGATGTATTAACCTTTTTTTTTTTTACTTGGCCACCCGTTTTGCTCACTCTGACCGCAGGAACTCGGCTCTATCCTTATCGGCGCTCAGTTTACAACTCTTGTCGGCTACGAATCTTGCGGTTCGGCGCTTTTTTTTGTTAATAATATTTATTGCATTCATACTTTCGGTGTTTTTGAGTGAAATTTGGAAATTTGAAGCTTGGAAAAACATTTCCAAATGAAATATTATTGAAAAAAAATTTTTTTTTTGAATATTTTTTTGCACATTTAAGAAATTAATAAAAAAAAAATTCTATTTTTTCAAATTTTGAATTTAGAACTCAATTTAGTGGTTCAAAATCTAAAAAAATTTTATTTCAAGTAGTTTTCCTATTTTTTTGTTGGAATAAAAATTTATAAAAATAAATAATTCGGAGAAAAACATTTTTTTTTTTTCATTTTTTGGATTAATTCTTAATTTTGCGTGACTGAAATTTTTTAAAAAAGTTTGATAATTTTTGTCGAAAAAATGATAAAGTAAGATTTTTTTGTGGTCACGGGGATTGTTTGAACAATCGAACAAAAATATGTCTACAGCGATAGAGAGATAATGAACGTCGAAGCATAGAATTCTATCGAGCTAAATAATGGAGGCTGTAAGAGGGTTAAAAACCTCACACTGGAGACGGACTCGGAGGATACATAAAGGGGTGTAGGACGGGAGGGTGGAAGAGGAACAAAGTTATGTCGGTGAATAAAGGGGCGGCACAGGGGATGGCTCTAAGTGGGAGGTGGTGGAAAAGAGCGCAGTGTTGGAGGGGCAAAGATATGGAAGGGGTTGCGCGGACTACGAATATGAGAATTAAAGCCGTCGAAGGAATTAAAGCGCGGATATATCTCTAAGCTTTTGCCGACTCTTTCTCTTTGCTTCTGGCGTGAGCGCAAATAATATCGAGGATCGGATCTACCGTGCAGCTAGCCTCGCCAACCCCTCATGGTCACTCGCTTCGACTGAATATAAGAGTCCGCTCAGCCGGGAGTATCTCGTTCAACCAGGTGGTCCGTCTCTGTCGTATGAATTTTTTTATCTATCTCATTAATCCTGATTATTTTTTTTCCGTCTCACCTACAACCCATTTTATTAAGCAATCTCTCCGTATAATATTAGCTATTCAGCTTTTTTCACCTCTAAATTTTTTATTTTTAAAATTTCTTTTCACTTGTAATGAAAAAAAACAAATTTTTTTCTGTCAAAACTCGATTAATTGTTTTGAAAAATATCTAAAACAAAATTTTTTTAGTGCTAAAAAGTAAAATGAAATACCTATTTTATGTTAATATCGAAAAATCATTAATTTTTCAATTAAAAAAATCGACCTAACAGTGAATTTTAAATATAGAATTGATTACTATTATTAATATTGTTTATCACGGATAAATCAATGTTTAAAATTAATTTACCAAGTTCATCGCTAATTCAGGAGTAGTAAATTAATTTTTTATTCTCCAGTGATTAATCTGGAATTTTTTTCCTTAAAAAAATGACGAGATGCCCGCTGGAAAAATTAAAGAACTGGTGAGTTTTGCATTCACCTCAAACTTGGCTAACAAAAATGAATAGGATTGTACTTGCAACCGGAAAATCGTACGGTTTTACAAAGAACCCCTCGGGGATGACGAATCGTCGAATACTTTGCAGTCCGAGCGCGAGGGGTGAGTGTGATCCAGGGGGATAGGACTAGATGCTCACTCAAGGCGCGCCGCTAACCCGCACTGAAGATACTCTTTTGCGTCTACGGCCGTGTATCGATGCTGGGGGATTCCCGCGGCGGATATCGTGAGCCAATCTTTCGGAAACGCACCCCGAGAGACAGAGGGGCGGATTTTTAAGTATAAAGTCGTGGATATGCCAGCCCTAAGAGCGCATGTTTGTGGCGAGACGAGTAATAAAGGCTATACGCAAGTCTTATTTTCTAAGCAAGACAATCGAGGGGTGTTTTTGTGGTATAGCGTTTCAATCGTAAAAGCTCGGAGTAAACATCGCGCGGGCGTTAAGGAGCATAGGGGGTGCAGACGAGTGTGAATCGTTCGAGTTGGAATAATAGTCGGTGGGATTCGAACCTAAAAATCCGAGATTTCGATAAATGCTATCTTTATTTCACCCTTAAATGCTTTTTTTGTTACCGAGTCTGACTCAACGCACACTCGTACTACTTGCGTGTGAGGATAAAAATGTTTTCGATTGCTTTTAGCCGCTTTATCCGATTTAAAAACTATTAAACATCATTTTTATACTATCATTCACTTAAAAAAAAAATTATTTATTTATTAATCTTAAGAAAAACATGAATTAATTGCTTTTTTAAAAATTTGTAAAAGATTAAAAAATTTTTTTATCGTTATAAAAATCGATATTAGTAATTTTTATGGTGTTCTTTGTTTATCGATATTGTTTTCGTGATTAATATTCCTAACTGATTAAAGATTATTATTGTAACTGATTAAAGGTATAAGATTTCGTAGTGATATAGTGAAAAAAAAAAATTCTAGATAGAGAAATTGCCAGTATTTAAATGTTTAAATTGATGGAGGATGCAATTTAGTGAACAAGAAGGCCGGTGGGAGCTATGAAAATCGTAGAGCGCGTCATTAAGCTATGTATTGTGTGGCAGAGAGCTGATTGTCTTGGTTGCTCATTTCACTCGTCCCGGCAGTAGACAATTGTTCAATATTCCCATTGATCTGTGAGAGACGTGCCCCAAGGCATTTTCATCCTGCCGAGTATGCATCACGTCCCGCCCTTCGCTCTCACCGCCACTCTATTGTCAATATCTTCACTTTAATGATATGAGGCCTTCAGTCGTTTTTGTCACATTTTTTCCGCGCACACCGAGAACACCGGGGATTTTATAAATACCAGAACTGTAAGAGATTGAAAAAAAAATCCTAAATTCAAAAATATAGATAGAATAAAATATGGCATGAGAGCGAATGGGATTTACACAGGAAATAAAAACCCTAAAACGTTGAGAATATGTTGCACTTTAGGTCGAAGCAGGGTTAAAATATATATTTATACATGGTTTAGCGTTTGAATAGCTATATACATTTTTCAACTTGGTAATATATATCCAACTAATTGTTGTATTGTAATCTCAAGCAATTGGTGGTAATATTAGAGCGATTGTTTATATGCAAAGACGGATCGTGCGAAAGATACACGCAGAGTCAGCACCATAACAATTGACGCTCTGTGCGGCGCGTCTCTGTATATATCAATCACGCCCTCTATTCTCTGGCTCTGTTACAACGGAATAGCTCAGCGTTGCGTGTTATGCTCATCGGGTTGGTCGACATACTATACCTTTCTATACAGTATACACATTCGACGTTGCTGTAATTTCAAGGACTTGATTATTCTGTTGAAATAAATTTTTGCAATTTTTTCTTCCCTCGAAAAAATACCTGAAACAAATAATTGAACAATACAAAAGTATGATTTCTCATTAATTTGATTATAATTGCAGGGGAGAGAATTTTAAATTAGTCAATAAATTGAGAGTAGTTGATTTATATTTTATTGAAAAAATTTTTTTCGATTAATTGGATAAATGATGGAAAATGTTGGGAAAAAAATTTAATCAACATCGTGAGATTATTGTATTCAGCTCAGGTCGTTTTCGAATATAATATTGTGACTATTCTTGCACACCCCCAGGAAAAGATACATCTGTCTCCTCCAACATCGATACGTCTCGGCCACGACGGCGCCACTTTTCCCAGCGGGCTTTTCCGAAAATCCCATTACAAACTATCCTCTCATGCGACGAGTATCACGCCAGCGAAAATGCCGATAGGTTGATGCCTCACTTTCATCCCCACTATATACCCTCCGTGCTTTGCCCGTATTCTGTTGTATATACCCCGCGAATGATGAGAAAGCATTTGCATGAATATGTAAATCCTTATTTTCAAATCGAGTGCACTCGCAAACCAAAGACTAAATTCACCTCCCCGCTATTTCGCTATATTCTTGTGAAACAATTCAATTTATAGGGTAGTTTTATATTATTTATTTTTTCTAAACTCACTTTTTATAATTCAGAAAACTATACATATACAGAAAATTGACAAATACTTTAAGATAACTTTCTATGAAAAAAATTCTATAGAAAAACTTTATTTTATGAAATATAAAAAAAAAATTACTCATTGAGCTGGATTTAATTTTAATGAATTTTTGATTTTTTTTTTCAACAGTTACGATAGGTTAAAAAATATATTTATGAACTGAGAGATTGATATACATTCGTTGACTGTCTTAAATATGGGGGTGGTCTTATTGACGGGGTGGGAATATGAGTAACAAAATTGGATTGACATTGAAATGTAGACAGGGCTGATGGTAAAATTACGCTAGGATATATTGATTATTGGGATGATCAAAGCTCGAGGGTTGAGTCCGAGAATATAACTTCCCCTCTCTAGAACTAAAAAGGGATGCAAATTTTTAAATTTATGTTATTCAATTTCTACCCTCTCATAATTATGAATATTCCTCATGTTCTTTTCTACAATAAATATATTTTCTCTACGTAAAAAATAAATAATATTCAATTGTTGATTTGTTTCTTAAAAAAATTTCTACAAAAAACATTAATTTATCCGTAAAAATTTCCTCATTTCGATTATAAAAAATTCAGTCTTCTCTGTTGCTCTGTAGAAATAACTTAAAAAATTATTTTTTAACATAAATTATTTTTAAACAATATAAATTGATAGTTTAAAAAAAATTGAGTGCCCGAGGGAGGGCAAAAAAAAAAAATTATCTAAGACGTCTTTAAATGTTATTCACGGCAGTAAATGAAGCAGAACATTATCTTAAGCATTGACAGTACTTTGGAGTGTAGGAAAAGGGTAATGTAGATAGGACAATCGATGAAAGGGTTGAACGTCAAGCCCCTCCGTGTCGCGAAATCTTTCTACCACTATATGTCGCCCTATACCCTCCATCCCTGTTTTTCTCTCACCATTCTCCCTCTTATACAAAGCTACGTGTGTATACACTCGCGTTCCACCCCCTCGAGGCCACCCCCTTAGCGGTACAACCCCGTTCCACAGACTGTAACTCACCGCCACACGTAGCGCCCTTACCGCGTACACATTTACATAAATTATTGATCTCTAAAACACGAGCGTCTGCAATGCCATTGCCACGCACACTTACCGCAGTTCCACCCCTTTATTTCCCAGTGAAAATTTTTGACACAAAATTCATAAAAGTGAAAAATTCATATGAAATAAAATTTTTTTTATACAAAATAATTTACAAAAAATTAATAAATTTTTTTTTTCAGCTGTGAATTTTTTTTTATTTAGATAAGAGTGAAATAAAATATTTTAGCATTTGTATTTTTTTAAGAAATTCATCTTATGTGCTAAAGAATAATATTAGAGGTGACATAAAGGAGTAGGTGTGGTAAGTGGCATCAATAAATCATAGATATTCAAGCGCTGACAACATTTCCTCGAGTAACTACCAGTGATCCGTCTAATTTATAGTTTAACTTATCTAAATGCGCGCAGCGAAGGTGGAATGAGGGTCTAGAACGGCGAGGAGCTGGGGGAAAGCGTCGTCGTCAAGGGGCTGCCTGTATACGTATACTTGAAGTTTCGTTCGACTGCTGGAGTGACTAAGACGGTCGTTGTTCAACCCCTTCGGCTATTTAGCATTCCATCTTCGATTTCCGACAACTAACCCCCTTTGGATTGCTATTCGGAATTTCAGCTGCCAATTTCTCGTACTCTGGCATCTCCATAGTCTTTAGAAACAGTGAATTTCAATGCATAAACAAACAAATTCATCTGCTGAATTGTAATTAAAATATTGATGATAGTTACATCTGGAAAAAAAAAATATATTTTCCAGATATTTCTCCAAAAATACTAAACTCATGAAGAAAATAATTTTTCATTAGTATTTTGTTGTTTCTATTAATCAATCAATGACATTAATCATTGAAATTCGACAACTAATAATAATTAATAATTAGAAAAAAAAATAAAATTGAATATTTTTTAGTTAAAAAAATGTCGATTTTCATTCATGTAAAAATAATGACTGTAAATGGAGAAATTAATTTTTTTTTCAACATGAAAAACAAAAGATAATACTTATACTACAGTCGTTTTTCACGATTTCCGGCGGTTCGCGGATCAGTGCGCGCAATGTCCACGGGGGTGGTCTTTTTCTGCGGGAGTTGAAAGATTGCGAAAAATAACAAAAGAATGACAAAGAGTCTGACAATATTTTTATATCAATGATTTTATGACCGTATTTTTTCCAGTGATGAACCCTCGTCCAGAATATGGGCCGATGGAGAGGGGGGTGAGACAAGCCCTCTTTCCACTCCGGAAAATCTATACTTTATCGTGCGTAAAATTTTTGCCATTTATTCGCGTATAAGAATTTAAATGTTCTCAAAATACGGGAGAGAAAAGGCCGCGCGGCGTAATCCTTACATGATTTAGAATCGAGGGGTAGTCCTCGAGGGGGTGGCAGTGAAATTTCGGGTAGGGGGTGCGCAGAGAAAGACGGAAAGTATAAGAGGGTTAGTCCGGTGGGACGAAGCGCCGCTTAGATTAAGTTCGATTCACCCGCCATATTCTTACCCCCCAACCCCCCTCGCGCCTTGTGGAAAAATATGATCGCGGTATTTTAAAATAACGACGCCATTAGCGAAACTCGTACAAGATGAACGAAGTAATGCCTCATTGCTTTTTTTGGCTGCCCACCTCCAAATTTTTTCAACCACCCCAAAGATTGTTCTTTTTTTTTGCGCATAAACCAATAATTTTTACGAAGATGCAGCTGCGGGAGTGGTGGAAATATTAGTTGGATATGCTGAAGAATTTCTCGATTTTCCTCACAGATGTCGCTGGTAGTTTTGTTTTTCAATTCGGCTTGTGTATTATATCTCACGGAGTTGGCCAAAGTTGAAACCATGTCTGGGCAGATGAAGTCGTACACAGGGAAATATTGGCTCTCAGTTTACAGTGTGAAATGGATCGGAATAATCGCGATGGAGCTGTCGGTAAAAAATCGAAAGTGTAAAAATCGTTCGATAAAGAGTAAACTATAAGTGAAAATATTTATTTAGGGTATAATATCGGTTATTTTCATTTGTTTTTACTGATATTTCAACGTAATTCTAAAGATTTTAATCAATTTTTCATAAGAAAATCCATTTTCCACAGTTGTGTCGGACTGCAGGTTGACCTTTACTACTTACAAAATTGAATTTTTCTATTTTGTACTGATTTAGGGCGGTAAAATATTTTTATTACGGTTTTAAAATACTTGAGTGATATTTTCATTAAATATAAACAATAGAAAAAATTTTTTAACAACAAAATGGCGGCAGATTGAATTAAAAAAAAAAAAATTTTTTTTGGGATCAGAAAGGGAGAATCAAATGAGGCAATTTCAACAGCCGAATTTCACTGACGGCAAAAATTTTGTCATATTTCAGTTGGATATGCGGGATTGTATATATAACAAGGGTTGGATTGGGGCAGTGTAGACAAATGCGGGACATTAGGATTAAAATAGCCGGACAATGACAGAAGTTGATTTGCCAGGGTGTTCCCCGATGTGCAGACCTATAAATGGCACCTTTGGCAAATATCTCAAGCGACCTACGTGTGCGAGTCTACATTTGATCAATGTCCGGGCATCTTGACTTGGTTGCGTTGCCTCAGGGGAATCTCCGTGACGTATGTGGCTACCTGACGAGCGAAAACAATTTTCGAGGATCTATCGTCGTTTGTTACACACATAAACCACCGGAGAATACCAACATACATATTCAAAAATACTCGCAACTAATCAACCCTTCAAAAATAACCGCCGAAAATCACCGAAAAAAAATAGTAAACCAATAAAATTCACTGTTAAAAATTTTCTTTCTATTCTAAATCTTCAAGCAGAATAATAAATTTCACCTCTGTCTTACGTTATCGACACGGAGAGGTTTAAATTAATTATTTTATCGAACAATGTAATGAAAATACGCTGTTTTAACCAGTGATTCATTTTTTTCTGCAGATATTAGGGTGGAAATGTTTTTTTTTTATTGTACATGAAGTATTCAATACAATTGAATTTTCAGGCTTTTAAATCCGATTTCATCTATAGGTTGCTCCTGACGGAATTGAGAAATGAGAGCGAGAGGCGCTTGTTTTCTACTATCTGTCTTCACGAGTAAACGCGTGTGGTTTAGCCAATTCGCCCCTTGACCGAGAAAAATGGG
Source organism: Macrocentrus cingulum (assembly GCA_002156465.1). NCBI lineage: Eukaryota > Metazoa > Arthropoda > Insecta > Hymenoptera > Braconidae > Macrocentrus > Macrocentrus cingulum. The sequence continues at coordinate 55,836 of MVJL01000607.1, read as the reverse complement.
CATCGGCCTTGGGAATACGTTTACGAGCGTTCCGGGCCGGTTATTCCATTACACTCGGATTTTTTTCGCTTTATACCCATATCGGTCCGAAATGACGAGGGAGGAGTATGTATCCACATATTCCCATCCCTCTATTTCGTATTATATACCGTCGAAATAAGCAGTTGAATGGACACTAAAATCCCATCAAGCCACAACTGTTTGTCAGTCTCGATGGAGATTGATCTCACGTGGCTGTTATCAGTCACACTCACGAAAATCATTTTTTACCAATGACAAATCAGTATACACTTTTTTTAGTTACTTAAAAGATTTTTATAAAACATTGGATGATGAAAAAAATTTTTTTCGTCATTAAAAAAATTTTTTATCATCATATTTCAAGAGTTTAATGTCTTTAGGGTCTATCAACCCCTTAAAAAGTTAGAAATGACATTTTAAAAATTAATATTTTTAATATAGAAATCATTTTTTCCCAGTTTATATTTTTGTATTAATTTTTTGATTGTGATATTGAAAAATTGTAGAGTTGAAAAAACCGATAAATCTTAAATTCAATCATTCAGATGACATGTAAACTAAGATGAGAGAATATTTGCAAAGCTATTTTGCCACTCGACACAGACATCATTCGTCGAGGCGGCACGACGTGTGTGGATCCCTCTTCGGCAATTTCCTTTAAGGCATGCCGCACAAGAATGGAAAGAGACAGGGACGATATCAGGATATTTGCATGTTCTTTATGAAAATTCTATAGTTTATGGGGACATTCGTATGTATTATATGATATTAGCATATTCCTCGGAGAGACAGCAATCTCAATATTGGATAGGATGCTTGCTTATATCGCTTGTTTACTGTCTATCTTCCATTTTCAGTTTTTTTTTTTCCTTTTGCTCTTTCTGATTGGAGATGTGTTGCCTTCGGGATTGAGGGTGACCACTGCCACGTGCTCAGCCTATTTTTTCTCGCAAATATATCGCCCAGTGGCCTCTATAACAAATTGACGAATGGCTCTATTTTTTTTTTAAGTAAAAAAAATTGTAATCAATTTTTTTTCTTACAGTATTTTTATGTGTCGAAATTTTCTGCGGTGAAAAAAAATTTTTTTAATAACCTAAAGATGATGCAAAATAGATTATTTGTAAAATTAAAAATATTTTTGATTTTTATAAATTTTCTGAGATGTGAAAATGATTTTTTAATGCCTCGATTTACCACGTTTGGTATATATGGTGGCTTTTATATTGAACGTTCATCAAACTCAGTGAGTAAATAATTTACTACCACTCGGCTGACCAAACAAGAAATGCCCAATTCCACGAGAGTATATAGTTTTTTTTTCGTATGCTCCAGCAGTCCTCTATATATCGTGCTAGTCCACCTTCGTGAATATACTTCCATGAGGATTGATGTCCCCAATTCGAATGAGATCCCCGCGGATTTCACAACTCTCTAATCAGACTGGTAGTGTTTCCAATTTGCTGCTTAGGCATTTAATCCTCACTAACGACCTGCCACCCACTGAACATGCTCTGAAACATACTCAGCAATCTTTTTCAACAGATTATCCATATTTCCCGAACCTTTATTTAACAAACAACACACAAAAAAAATTTTTTTTTCACCAATCCAGTGAGATTTGGGGAGGAAAAATTTTACGTTTGTATTTAACTATTAGATAAATAATTTTTTCAACACTGAAAAAGATTTTTCCAAGTTTTCTATATGAGTGGAAGAATAAAATTAAGGAATAAAAATTCTTAAAAAATCATCAAAAGTCAAAAGTAACGAAGAATTCATTAAAAAAATTTTTTTTTCTGCTTGTATAAGTATAAAATTACGTTGAAGTATTTTGAAAAAATTTTTTCCACACGTCAGAGTATTTTTTCACACATTCTTATCTATTTTTTTTCTACTGTAGACCTGTTTATCTTGCTAATGCAACACAAACACGAATTTTCACTTCAACTCCGCCTTAACTACGTCAGAGTTAGATGACATTGGTGGTATCATCGTCATTTTCATGCAGTTTTATCCCTATATCACCGAAATAAAAAGTTGATTAGTTAATTACAAAAAAAAAAAGGGAAATAGATTAATTAAATTAAATTTAAAGAAAAAATCAGTCTTAAAATCGTATATTATTTGAGAATACGCAGAGGAATTTAATTAAGAGCTTTCGCAGTTAAAATATAAAAATCTCTCGAGAGTTGAGATAAAAAAAACCGAAGGAAATATCATCAGCGAATGTCGGAACATATTCATCACCGGTCCGAAAAATCCGTCGTCACTCTGGGATTAGTTATACAAAAATGATAAATATCATATCCATCATTTCTAATTAAAAGAGGTGTGCGACGATAGGGGGAGGCCAGGGAGGCCGAATAAGGGGTGTTGGAAGTCAGTCGTATGTCACACGGTTAAACTGAGCAATGAGGACGCACGGGCGGCTATATTTTAATTCTTCAGACAAGCCGAGTGTGTCTTTCTCGCTTGCACCCCCGCATGGCCCGCTTTTGACGCCCGTTCATTTCTTCGTGGACACCTCTTGTAGCCGCGCAGTATACGTCGACACCGGGGATAATATTTAATAATTATTATCATTAAAGTTGTAATAAAGTTCAGAAATACTTTATTAATTTATAGACCATGACTCTAGGGCCACACGCCTGCGGCGAAAAGGGGTTGTCCTTGGCGCGTATTTATATTAATTCAACTCGTCTCAACCCCACTCTGCTGTTGCTACTAGTCTCATTTACTCCCAAATACTCGCTGAATTATTTAATAATTTTTTTTCTCGTATCTAAAATTTTTTCTCATACATTAGATTATATAGTTGAATGTGCTCGTTTTACCCTTAAAAGTTGAATACTTTTTTTTTAATCCATAAAAATGGGAAGGAAATTTTTAAAGATGAAATTTTTTATTTTACTTTATATGTGTGGTAGTATTGGCGCCCTACCATTGGCCGTACCAACTGTGGGGAATAACAAATTTTTACAGATATTTTTATAAACCGACAAAATACATTAAATTTTATGATTAAAATGTTTCATAAATCTGAGATTTGAGGTGTATGATGATCTTTAAACTGGCATCAGGGGGTTGCTAATTTTTTCGAGGGTTATTTAGAATCTAATGCAGTTATAAAAAAATTTTTAGCGCGAAGAAAAACATTTAACATTATATTTCATAATTATTTCCCATAAATTTGAGATTTGGGGGTGTGCAATGGTCTTTAAAACTACGCCAGGGGGTTGTAAAATTTTTTGAGTATTCTTGAGACTCTAAACTCATTGTAGAAAATTATTGTAGCTGCAGGAAAACATTTAATACTTCATATTACATGCCTATTAATGTTAAATAATATTTTTTCCTCTACTGAAAAACAGAGTTGTATTCATTTTTTTTTTTTATTAATTTTTTTTTCATTTGAAAATGAATTTAAAAAGTTGATTTTTGTTGGAATTATTTTATTAGGATTGTAAAATAACTTGAAAATACTATTAAAAAAATACTGAGTAATTTTTCGGGACATTTAAATGACGATTGATTACAAATCTTGATGTTTGATCTGATGAGCATACGAATTTGTTTTGGCATATTGCGGTGAACATTGTAACAAGGAATGTATCAAGATAGTAATAGTAGATTTGAGATATTCACCACTGGCTAACTAGGCTGGTGGCGCGTTTTCGTCGTAAATCTTGTGTTACCGGTTTCACTGAAGGCACGACAACGAGCAGGAGATGGCAAGATGCAGAGGGCAGGTGTCGCGGTAAACTCCGTTAATTAGACAAGAGGCAAGCTCGCTCTGTTTCCACCCTCGACGCTTGTTAATAACGCGTAATTACCATTATACATGGCGATACATTCTTCCGAGAGTCTCGCAAGCCCTATGAGATAAGACGACACCTTATTATCCGCAAACTTACGCCATCCTCAACATCTGAAGATCCAATATTATCTCCCAATCAACGGCTTTTGCCGCTAACAAGACCACTACAACTAGATTTTCATGCGAAAAAATTTTTATTGCACTCCTATTGGACTAAACGAAATTTTCCCAATATTTTGAGGTATCGCGATATATTTTATTCATCAAACTTGCATGAGTTTATGTATATGGAATTGCGCGGGTATTTGTGCGTTGCTTCTGGAGAGAAATATATTGTCACTGTTTTTGAAGTGCATTAAAGGGTGGTGAAATGTTCTTGGAGATGAATACACGCCGGGGGTTGAAACTTCAGTGCTGTATAAGGTAAGCTATAATACAGTCGTATCTGTATAAAGTGTCTGTTTAGAATAATCAAACGATTAATATGTTTATTAGTATTGGTTATAGCCATTCTTCACCGGCAAACTCAATGCATTATTCAATTTATACGTTTTCTCTACGATATCCACCCTCTTACACCCTTCGGCAGTTACTTGGTCTTGTCAATCGAGTGTTAAACTCACGAAAAAACTTTTGAAAATATATTTTGAATGTTAACATGATTTTTGAAGACTAGTCAAATGTGGAAAAAATAGAAATTTAATTTTAGGAGGACATTCAACTGCGATAACTTGAAGATAAAGGGTTATTTTTAGCCTTTTAATAGGAGAAAACGTAAAATGATCTATTTTTAAGTTGAATTACTTGCGAAAATAATTTTTGCGATGGTTGGAGAAAGAAAAAAAATTTTTTTTTTCATCAAATTGTCGAAAAGGTATACATACCCCTTTGTGATTTTTTTTTTTTTGGTGATAACTCGGAACTAAGCGAGATAACGATAAATATTATAGAACAAATAATTGGGGGTTTAATTTTCTATAAAAAATGTAGAATAATATTTTTTGATATTTTCTTTTGTTTTCGAGATTTTTTGAAAAATAAATATTTCTAAAAAAACGGTAGTATCCAAAAAGCTATGAGAGATACAAAAAAATTTAATAAATGTTTTTTATAGCGTATATAATGTTTGATAATTTAACTGGAATAAAATTTTTTTCCAGGTATAAATGCTCTTTAGAAATTTTACAAAAAAAAAAAAAAATTTTTTTTATCCCTCAATTTAATCATCACGAAATTTGCTGTTAACACAATTTTATCGGAAAAACATGAAATAATCTGGTTATTGATTGATCCAGTGATTTTTAGTCGATTTTGACGTTTTAACACACTGCTCAGTTGAAGATATTAATCAATCTCGATTCGAAAAAAAAGAGATTCGAAATTTTCACTACAGACATCACGAAAATAGATATCGCTTTTGGTATAGGGGTTGTGCAAAGGAAATTATGAGATGCTAAAAATAATCATCAGTCGATTCGAGTAGATTAATTGAAAGATACGATAGCATGGTCCTGGATGACTGTGACTATTAGCATCGTAATGAATAAAGTATGATTTTTTTGGTAGGCGAACGAGTGTTTTAATTTCATCTGTCGCGTCGTAAAGATGATAAGCGAGGTGTGCATCGCTCGCACTATGGCAAAAGGACTTTTCGGTCGGAGGAGAAAAGCAACTCTCAGTTATACGAGTGAAATGACTGGTACTGGGCGGGAGAAAAGGAGGGCGACTTTAAGAGGTTCGTAGGAGTAAATATAAACTTGGGGAAAGTGACAAAGATAATTCTAATAAAAGCGACGAGGACAACGGCTACGAGGATGGCGAAGAGCACTCCTGTTTCTACGTCCCCCTTGGCTTAATTTGTGACATATTCTCTGGCATTGCATTACTGCCAACGACGCGACCCACGCGACACCCTCCGTCGTGACTTTCTTGTACATTGCAAACTCTGAATGCCAGCGATGTAAAGTTTGCCCATCTGGTTTTAGCTATGTTCGTTAACCAACAAACTAATGTTGGGATTTCATCATGCTATCATCTGGAATTTTCTAATTTTATTTCTATTTTAAAAGCTTTTGATAAAAAAGGCTGAAGAAAATCACGAAATTAATCCAACTCTAAAGTTTAAATTTTAAGCTCGTTATATGGCTATGTGATGTTCGCTACTATTTTCAATCGATTGTTAGCTTAGTATTTTATTTCAACTTATCTCGAGTGAGTTTTAGAATAATTAATAGCAAGAAAAAATTTTTTTTTTTGTAAAATTTTCAAAGGGGGTACACCTCTTTGGGAATTTCGTCGTTTTCGTGATTTTTTTTGTTTTTTTTTGGTGATAACTCGACAACAATGCAAGATAATGAAAAATTTTATTAAAGTCAACTTTTAGGGAGTTTAATTTTCTACAAAAAGTTTCAATGGAAATTTTTTCTATCTTCTTCAGTTTTGGAGATATTACGGTTTTTTTGAAATTTACGTTTTTCAAAATATCTCGAAAACGAAGGTAAATATCAAAAAAATGTATTCTACATTTTTTATAGAAAATTAAATTTATAATCATTTTATTCGAATAAAATTTTTCGTTATCATGCTTGGTTAACTAGTTATCAACAAAAAACGGAAAAAATCACGAAAACCGCGAGATTTTCAAGGGGTATGTTCAAAAAAATTTTTTTTTTTAAATTTTGTTTTTCCATTTATTAAACATCACAAAACTCATTTTTAACATTAGTTCCGCTAATAAACAATTTAAATCTATTTTTTCGATATAGATTGCTGAGATAAAAAATACAAAATAGGTGAAATAGGCATGAAATACTATACGTGAAGTGTAATTTTTTAGGACAGAAATTGGATAAATAATGTTACACAACCAGTGAGGGAAACCCGTGTTTTTGGACTTTTACAGTGAGTCGTAGTACCTGGACGAGATGGTAGACGCGAGGCCATAAAGAATGATACAGATGGCAACTGGATGGCAGTTGAATTCCCACCTTACCAATCCTATTATTAACAATTAGTGCTAAAGTACTCTTTGCATATGAAATCAGATGATGACCGTCGGCACAACGTGGCACAGATCGTATAACTGCAAAATGGAAATATACATACTGCATGGAATCGCGCGTGGGTTCATATTGGCGAGGTTAATGCTGGTGGGACGCATGAAAATATGACGATATGTCCGGGACAGGTTTGTCCCATGTGAACCATTGTCGACAGTTGCAAATCATACTATTGAATTGCTTGATTATTCGATAATGCGACTGTCGAAAATTGCATATTGGATTAAAAGTGCAGTAACAACCGTGTCTATCTCGCTCGGAAAAATTATATTTCATGGTAAAAAAAATTTTTTTCAGTGCTGTAATTTGTTTTTTTACATTCATTCAAGTATTATGTAAAATTTACTTTATCGTGGATGATAAAAATTCTGAAGCTAGTTAATATAAAACTGATCTATAATGTGGAGTAAGGCTTTTCCATGCAATTGACCTCACTAATTATGACTGTTAACTGATAACTCGTATTAATTTCACGCGATTTACTGTGCAAGTCCTCGAAGCTTTGAAGGTTATTGTGCGAAGCAAAGGAGCCTACGTGACAGACCCATAGCAAAGTTTAAATTGAATTGGTTGTAATGCCAGTTCGAAAACTGTACATGAGCCATTTCCAAATCCCATCGACGAGATAACGGTGTTTAATTCGAAACTAGGAGCCGCACGCGTATAACAATGGAAATCAATTTGCCATTTTATTATTTACACTCTGGCAATTAGGGAGAGAAAGTTTGTGTTATAAGCAAAGTGGCATCAACTGTATATAAAATTATCTTGTGTATATAATTTTGTAAAGTTTTAAATATGGTTTTTAAGATTTACTTAGCAGTTTTGCGAGTTTAGGTAATGAATGGACCTGAAGGTTCGCTTCGCTCTCTCACAGTACATGCCTCTATACAAACTGTCGGATATGTATAGCTCGCGATTGGTGTCTACAAAGTTTTGCAGCAAAAACTTTTTAATAGAAGCTCTGCTGCTGTTATCGCTCGCATCTCTGATGACGTCTGCAGATACTCATGTATACATTTTATAGGTAGCTGTGGCATCTTATTGTGCAATTTTAGTGATACAATTCTGAGCGTTGGCGCGACAAAGGAGTCGTAATTCGGGTAAATTTACGACATTCTGCACCTCTTGGGAATTGTACAAGCTTCTTCCTTACCCAGGTTTACAATCATTTCTACGCTACTGATAAGCGGATGTAAAGGAGACGAACAGCATTATTACGGCTCAGACACAAAACTTGAAAAATATTATTCTATCCTTATCAGTTTTTTTTTTTTTATTTTTTTAGACTATATCTGTAGCTTTTTAAAATATTTTTTTTATCTTCATTTGATCAACTTCAAACTTGACATTGAAAAAAATTATTGACCGCCCCTAAAAAAATTATTTTCATTATTTTTTGATAATTTTAAACCTGAAGAATTTTTTTAATTCAGATTTACGGCTTAAAAATGTTATTTTTATCGTTTTTTTTAACTTGAAGAATTTTTTTTTGTTGAATCTGAATTGTTTATGACATTATTTTCGTATTAAAAATTATTATTATTAATGAAAAAATAGATTTAGAAAAAAATTAATCATGCGTGTGAATGTAAGGAAAATTTGCAATGGAATTGATATAATATGCGTTTTTTTGTTTTTACATTAAAAAATCGAATTATAATTTTGATATTTATATTTTTACCAATGTATATATAATCGCGTTTTGCAAACATTTGTATTGCTCTAAAAATGTGATAATATATCACTCGAGAATTTATTCGCGATATATAAAAGCATTCGAAAAATTCGCTGCGATGAAAATGGGGCTCGAGTCTGATCACGTTCATCCTGTATCCACTAGTACCCATGAATCCTTGACAATCCTCTAGATAGCGCTGATGTGTACGTACACCACATGCGAAAATCCAATTCCACTGGAGGTAATGCGATTCCCAGTTTTCTTAATGGAACGCATCGATTCCCATCGCCTGGTGAAAACAAAGACAGGGGTGGGGGTAGATCGGGTGGTGTGGTGTATGTGTAGGTATATTTTCCGGTCGACGATGCGGGACCTATTTAACGGACGCGAGTCCGGTAATGGGATTTGAACTTGGCACCCAAGGGTGCCATCTACTTTCGTATAACCTAAGACTCACCCTCTATTTGCCACAATATTTCTATATTTTCAGCGGGTAAATTTTTAACCAATGATTTTTCACTCGTATTTTATGCTGATCAGCATTAATGAGATGGCGCACGGGGTGCTCAAGTCGTCCTTAATTGCCGAGAGATGACTTTTCGATAAGAAATAATTAAAATTTTTCTCATTTAAAATAGTGGCTAATTTCGTTTTAACTTTTGCCTGAGGCAGATGGAATTTTAGACGTTATTATTTTTTTTTTTCATCCTTTGGGGGTTGAGAATAGATGGGAAATTGTGGGAATGACTGTATTTGTGTTTGTGTAAGGCGGTTCGATGGGTGTTGTGAGGTTTGAAATCGTAAATCCCGTCATTGGAGACTAATGTAGTGGTAATAGAGTATAAACGGGGATCGTGCACAAAGGTCGGGCCGTCTTACACCCCTAAAACTGTCGACCACTAGCCTCTGAGGTAACACGACGACCGGCCAAGACCTTAAACTCACATTCAACTCGCTCACCCTCGTGCCAACTTGTAGCAATAAAAGTCTATCTAATTTCTTCAACATAAAATTTTTTTATCTGATAAATAAACATTTCAATTGTTTATTTATCAGTAAATATTGCTTAATCTAAAGTTTTTATAGAATTAATTAACTTTTTGTTTTATCGCGAAATTTTTTTTTCATGCAAAATTGACTGTTTAAAATTTTTACATTGAAAAAATTTTAATTCACTTTTTTTATGTTCATCAGTTTTGTCAGTTCAAGTCAGAAATTAAGTTTTCTAATCAGATAGCTGTCGATTTTATTTTTATCCACATTTTAGGCACTGTAAAAAATTCTACATGACTGTTAAAAATTTTTACAGTCAATAAATTTGATTTTATAGATTTTTGTTTTTCATTATTCATCAGTTTTGGGGTCATTTTATGTCAGAAATTGATTTTTTTCATCCAAAAACTATCAATTTTATTTTCCATCTATATCGTAAGTGTTATAAAAAAACTCTAGACTACTGTTAAAAAATTTTTACAATTGAAAAATTTCATTTTATAATTTTTTTTTTTCCATTATCAGTCATTTTTCGAGTCATTTTATGTTAGAAATTGATTTTTCTAATTAAATAACTGTCAATTTACATCTTATATGAACTGTAAAAAATTCCTTATGACTGTAAAAAACGTTTACAGTCAAAAAACTTGAATTTTACCTATTATTAATTAGTTTTTGAATCATTTTATGTCAGAAGTAAATTTTTCGATCAAAAAACTATTAATTTCATTTTACATCCACATTCTAGAAGCTGTTAAAAATACTACCCAAGTATTAAACAAATTTTTTCGCCTCTATTTACCCAAGAAAAAAATGTTTCAATTCTCTACAAAGTGTAGTCTGTCCACGCGGTGCTGCCACTCGCGAGTAAAATCCGAAGCAGCATCTACACAGCGCTTTCACCCGGGCATTCGCAAGCTCGCCGACTCGACAATGTTTATATAGTTACACTGTGGCTAATGGAATCATACATTAACTAAGAATTTTTCCCGTCGCGGCATATCGAGGTGAACAATAGACCACAACGTCGTACCCTTTGCCACAAAGTTGTTGGAAAGTTCATGAGACAATACCCACATGTATCCCGGCGGCCACTGCATTCTCAAGTTTAGACGGCGAGCGAGGGGTGGCACTGATGAAAACAGACCCCTCACAGTAGTCGCTGACCGGTATTTCACTCAAAGATACACCCCGTGGCATCCGCTCGAGGTCAAAACTTAGAAATACACCTCTGCGATTAATAAAAAAATTATCAAAGCCTTGTTACACGCATTTGGCCAAATAATTCAACGAAATCGGTATGCATATTTATTACTGTGACTTACGGAAGGGTGGGAAGGGTTTTAGAATGAAAATACGTGCGGGAGCTTTAGTAAAAATCTATAGTTCACACCCCGGATACGGCCACCCTCTTATTTTACGCGCAAAAATAATTCTACGGTGTTTGACGACGCCAACCCTTTTTTTTGCACCCCACACTTCCCATCTCTTTATCTTAATGAAAGTCCATAAATAAGAAGTCTAATACCTCGAGCGGGGTCGGGCATTCGCAAGAAAGAAAAGAGAAGAAATAACAGAAAAAAAAAAGAAATCGAACCAGTGTCTTAAAATATTCCTCAATCCTGGTGGTGCTTAATTCACTGCATTGTATATATATATACAGTGTTGAGGTTGGAGTGGCCCAAGCCCCCTGGCCACTCTTTGACACTTGGATCTGATCTCGGTTACACTACTTAAAACAGCCTGAAGAAAAGAATCTGAACACCCTTCTTTTCTCCTTCAAGGGGTTGATCTAGATGTATCCAAAGAGCTCAGAGTTTCCTCATTAAAAAGACTTTTCAACGAGGACTCCAATCCTGCGATTAACAAGGTCTATAAAAGGATCCATCCTGATATTCTCGAAAGCGAGTGGAAAAGGGTTGAAGAAAAATAACTGATAAAAACCATTGCATTTGTGTATATATATTAAAGTCGTTCAGGAAATGCTTCGATATTTCATTGACAAGGATCTCCTGCGCTTGTTGTAATGGCCCTTGATATATATTTTTTCCCTTCAGCCCTTGTAATTAAGAATCTAGTTTAGAAAATAATTTTTTTTTATTTACACACCGGATTCCGATAAAGTCTTCTTCGTTGCAAGGGGTGACTGTTTTTTTAGCCGAAAATACGATTAATTAAAAAATGCATTATATATTTGGATAGATAAATTTTTTTTGAATTATTTTTTGGTGTTAACCGATGAAAAGTATTTTTTTTTTTTTTAGGGTACTGCTATATGACATTTTTTTTCGTTGAGGAAATTTTTAGAAAAGTTTTTTTGTGGATTGTTGACTGTTGTGAAATTGTTGAATATTGATTTGTTCGAAAGTTTGATGGTTTAAGAAATAGTGAATTATTCGGCTGCGTTCAATCAAAATAATTTACTACACGAATCTCAATGCGATCAACCCCTTTCACAACTGCTCTGCTGTGGAGTCGTGAAAGGGGGAGACAGTGATTAATAAATCGAATGTATCAACAACTCGCCCTCCACCAGTAACCCTTTTTTCCATCGATCACTATAAAACTACCCAAACAGGGAATAAAATCTTCCTAAAGTTGCGAAAGAAACTTCCCTATAATCGGTGGAAATAAATTTCTCAACTTTTTAAACAGTCTTTAAACAAAAACCACAAGAAAATCTAATCAAAAAATTGCAAAAAAATCACAAATTTTTAGTCAATTCAACTAATCCAATTAATTCTAAGTATTTATATGAATTTTTTCAAGTTTTTCACTCCATATTTATCCGATAAAAATTTTAAAATTTGAAGCAAAGTAGAAATTCGACCTAACAATTCATTAAATCGAATTAAATTTCATCAAATCTGAGTCGATAAATCCCCAATTTCGTGCGATTTCTTCCTCAAATCATTATAATAAAGACTTTAAAATTTGACCAAAACAAATTATAGAAGCTGTTACAATAAAATTTGACCATATAAAATTTTTACAACAATTAAAAAAACTAATCGTGAACTAAAAGTAACATTTGAAAATAGCCTGGGATTTCACAAGGTCGAAAAATCACAATTTTTTAATCTAGCGAACAAAAAAAAAATCGTCATGAACTAAAAATAAAGAAAAAAGATATCTAGCATTTAAAAATAGCATGGGCTTCACATGGTCAATAGTAACAGCACTGATAGCATCAGTGAAAAGCCTCTTGAAAGTATCCAATGTGCAAGTTGTCGGCGCAAACTCTCATCTCACGATCCCCTTTCGGGCTACTCGCCTTGTGTTCAAGTCCGCGTCACTTGGGTCGACATTTGTGCTATCGTTTGCTATTGAAACAGCCAAGTGAAATATACGAAATAAATCTTGCAAGACCTGACCATTCACAGTAGACAATAGGCGTCCAGTCTATGGCGTCGGGGTCGAGGGTGGAATGAGTCGGTGGAATGAGGACTAGCGGCGTATTGTGCAGTGTTGGGAAACGAGAACTTGAATTTCCTCTCTGGCCGTGGGAGACGTTTGAGGGCGGTAAATACGCGGGAGAAGTGGAGATTGATCGAATGATTGACCAAACGAGTTGGACAGGTACTTTTAAAGCAGTGCAGATGAGCGCGAATGGAGCGAATTTCAGTTGGAAGCATGGTATAATCCATGGCGAGCCATAAACAGATCAACAGCGAGACCGAATCCGGCGCAAATTGTTACTAATTCGCATCTTAATAATGGCCATGTCAGAGGCGTCACCGTATCTCAGAACGCGGGCAAATTAGCCACGATGACAAATGGTGGTAGGAGAGTAACAGGAATACACACGTGCGATGGCGGTTGGCTCTCTCTCTGTGAGTCCTCAATCCTCACCCCATTCTAGATGGTTTGCTATTACCAGAATCAGACATACCGCAAAGGCTAGACGATATGGCTATTCAACATATACAAGGCTACCCGTCAGCGTGCCTAGATACAATCAATCAAATCCATTAATGATTCAATTGTTCAATCGCCCGTGTCGCAATTACCACGGAGACATTGGTAATCCGGGCTGGAATGCTGTTTGCCATCAGCTTCTGCAACCCTTCGCAATATTGCCAATCGATACCTGATGGGGATGACTATGTTTTTGTTTATAAAGCTATATCCAAGGATGGTTTCGTAGTTGTTCTAAAAAAATAATTAATCGGGGAATTGGAATCGTTTATATTGTATCGCTGATGTCAACAGGGTGGATAATTTTTTTCTTTATTGTTGATAACTCAGTAAATAAGGGAGATAGTGAAAAATCTTAAGAAAGTAAAATGATGAGAAATTTAATTTTCTATAAAAAATGTAGAATAAGTTTTTGCTGTATTTTTATTTTTTTTCAAGATATTTTGAAAAATAAGAATTCTAAAAAATTTGAATTTCTTAAAATCTGAGAAAGATATTAAAAAAAAAAAATCTTAACTCGGTAAATAAGGGAAATAACGGGAAATTAAAGTAAGTGTCTTCCAGAACGGATGGAAATATTGTCATTTGATGATGTGTCGGGTTAAAAAAATCTGTTTCGATAAAATTGAAAAAAAAACAAGACAAGTTTTTTGGCATATTCAAGAAAATCTTACATTTGTACGATTTTGAGTGGTTGCGAGATAGGGGCATCGTAAAAATACGTCAGACATCGTGAGCGCTGATTGACATGCTTGTGGGGCCATGCAAATCCGACGATTAATCACGATTTCTCCGTCAGCAGATAATCAGGATCGATATTCATACTCGTATGTGGATGGAAGGTTTGAACTCTCGCTGACTAGTGAGATTTGCGACGAGGCGATTCGAACGCGCCGCATATGCGTCTGAACGTCGGGACATTTCCACCCGGCCACCACGGTGATATCGAATGTCAGTCGCAGGATCCGTCATTTCGTCCGAATACGAGATTCGACCGCACGTCATTGCGGTAAGATATCTCTCGACACAACTAACCGTCGCCCGCTGATTTTCTACTGCCTCATGTTTACGTCCCTCAATTCGAATCTACATTCATGTCTTGTCTCCAGTCACCAGCGCAATTTAACACCCCTCTATATACCAGAATTACACCGTCAATAAAATTCCTCAAATTTTTAATAAAAAAAATCCAACTAATAAAAAACTTAAATTTTTTTTTTCTGTTTTTAAATATTTTTCACAATGATAAAAATTTTTTTTACTCAAGTATTTCGATGGTTAACAAGAAAAAAGACAAGTTATTGATAAAATGGAGATTTTCAATGGGGTTGATGAATTTTTGGCAAGGGCGATGATGAGAAAATGGCGTGTTGGGTCGAATTTCCGTTATTTGGATGAAGGACACGGACTTTATCTTCATCTAGGATGTATCGGATGCTCGCCCGACGTTTGCCGTGTCACGAGAGGGTCCAGTAGCATTGTGTGACGTCACTATTTGCATACGACGCACGATCCTATATGCCGGACTCCTTCTCTCCGCGCTCAGATAGGCAAAGCGACGGACGACTAACGCACGCGCTGCTGCCCCATCCTCCCTGTAGTTCCGTGTTCGCCATATCTACCTAATTATTGCCGCGGACCCTGGATGCCCGTCCGTGATATACCGCATGCTAATAAGCGGCTAAAGACCGGAGACCTGGGCCATGCCAGTCATAAATCTTCGCGGATGATTCTGTGCTCATAGTCCAGCGCCATCGTATCTTAACGTTCTCGTATGTATAAGAGACATCCTGGCGCATGCTGCTATTTTTTAAGGACCTTATTTCTCCATTATACGACTGGAATTAAAATCATCGCATGCGTTTGCATATGTTTTGAGATTAAAATGAAATTTTAAGATTTTTATTTCAGGAAAAATTTTTTTTTTGCCAGGATTCGAGATAAGAGTCTCGACTAGAGGTCAAGGTTGAATTAGGATTTTTTAATCACAATATTAAATTCCATGTACAAACCGAAAAAAAAAAATCAGAAATTTTTTTTTCTCATTGCAAATAAATTTTCCTTCTCGAAAAAAGTTTTTTTTTTCCGACGATTTTTAAAACTCTTTTAAATTCATAAGGACATTTCATTTATTGATATTTGTTTTTGTGAGTTTTTCACCAGGAAAAAACAAGAAATTTATCCATTAATTTTTTTTCATAAAAAAATAGTAAAAAAATGCCAAGGTCCATCGAAATTTGGCGAGTGTCAATCTGGCGTCGTAGACGTGTGTGATCGACAAGTACAAAAGCACACGCGAGAGAGTGAGAAAGCGTGAATATGCGCGGCGTAAATTCACCATGCCGCTGCACACCGCATTCTCACTCCCCTTTCGAGCTCATCCCTCTCAGTGCACTCGGTTTCGGCCGGTCAACCCCTGCGCGTGATGCAACACTGACCACACATCAATTCACTGCAAATGGACATCAATACTGGTAATTAATACATCGCGCCTCTCGCAATGGCTGCGTTCCTGGTGATGGTGGCGGGTGGTCTGCACTCCTGCCCTCTTGATGCACACTTCCGTCATCCATCCACACCAGCACTACCGTCACTAACAACGCTCGAGTGCGTCCGTCGCTTCATCTCCCCCGGCAAATACAATTGACAGCAGTCGAACGTATGATCTACTACCCTCCATCACTAAATCACCAGTCAAATCCGTATTTGCCGTCCGGCGCGTGCTCGCTACCGTGCAATCTGTTCGCAAGCTCCGCCGTGTAATTTTTTTTTTTTTATTGACCGCTAGTTTAAAAAGCAAATTGCCATGGATTGCGATGGTTTTCACGCCGGCAAATGTGACAAATTAACCGCGCGGGCATTGCAAATTCTCCCCGCATTGCATTATACAATAAATATGTCGAATTTTTATAAATAAACTGTTTAAAAATTTTTAGCACATAACTTTTCAAAAATCATTGTCTTATATGCTGGATAAAATTTTAAAGTTGTTTAATATAATGATTTTTTGGTTAAAAAATGCTTCTTATCTATTTTAATTACTTAAATAAATTCGAAAAATAATTTTTCAACGATTATTTGAGGTGAAAAAATTTTTTTTTTAGTTGATCAAATTTGAAGAGGTGCTCGTTGGTATTTTTTTTTTTTTTTTTTACCGATAATTTGATATCAAAACGAGATAATCATAATATTTCTTTCTTTTTTATCGTTTAAACATTATAAAATTCATTGAAAAAAAAATTTGGCTGACATGATTAAGGTTTGTACTACTTATTTTGGTGTAAAACGTGTTTTAATTGATTTTATGATGTTGATGAGGGTGTTTAGTGTTTAAATAATTACAAACTCGTTATTTGGTGTGTCGAAAATTGTTATAGGTATCTGATTTAACGATCCTGTCACTCGCTGGTAGATTATGATTTAGGCTGGCAGCATCAGGGCCGAGGGTGTGCATGTGAATTGCCGAGGGTAAAGCAAGGCACATGGCAATAATCAATGATCAGCCTAATTAAGTGAGATTGATCGTATCGATGATAGTGCAGGACATTGCTTTCACTCCTCTAACTCAATCTACAGCCACACTGTTCCATGTATAATTGGTCTCAGACCTTGTCTGACGTAACAACCGCATGACTACTGACTCTCCGAACGTTGAAAAATTTTTTTTCGGTTTTCGGTCGACTTTACCCACAATTTATAGAATGAAAAAAATTATTTACATCCACAAATGTCAATATTTCCAAGCGTTGACTAGATTCAAAATTTTTAATAGAAAAAAATTTTTATTTATCAGGTCGTCATTCAGCATAAAATTTAATTTGATGAATTAGACATTAAAAAATTATTTTTTAATTGCAAATATCTGTGAAAAAAAATTAAACATTTTTTTAGGCGAAATTTAATTTTTTGCATTTTTTCTTCTTCAAGGGGATGAAAAAAATTGAAAATTCTCATCGATTTCGAAAATTCAAGTCTTTTCTGATAGATGATACTATAACAGAAATTAATCATTTTTAAACAGAAATCAGGTGGTTATTTTAATGTATAATTTAAAAAGAGTCGGATTTCTCAATTGAAATCCAAGGGGTAGATTGAGAGAGGGTAGATTTTCCGGGTCAGGGAATTTTTTCGGGGTTTTTTCAATACTTCAAGTAATTACCACGTCATATTCGATCGAGCTGAGCGCAGCACACGTTGAATTGATTCGTTTCGGCGGTGTGTCGGTCCGGATGACAGATCATCATCGGTTCCGGGAGTGTGCTGAGGGTAGTTTTCCAGTCCACGTGGTCCGTGTCAGTTGTCGATCGATGGTGGACGTTACGAGCCACCACGTTGAACAAATGTTCTGCCTGTGTCCGGCCCGATATCGGTCGACCAATCATTCAGGAAAACGCAGTTTGTCATTGGCCAACATTCAAGTGTCACGCTTCAATATACCTGCGTTTTCATGCTTTCGCGTGAGCTATTAATCGAATTGAATTTATTGCCACGATTGTGACAACTTTCTCGCTATTTTAATGACATGTCAGCCCCACACATCAAATTTTTCTGGTAGAATGTTTGCCAAAAAAAAAAAACTCAAAAAATCCACCTTTTACACTAGTGCATTTTTAAAAATCAAAAAACAATCAAAAAAAAATTTTTTACTCAAAAATTCCAATTGTTTCTACAAACAGTGGTGACAACCAACCCCTATAGGCATTTATACATTTAAATTAACTCTTTAGAGTGCAAAAAAAAAAATTTTTCTTCCCAATTTTGAGTGAAAAAAATCAATTCCAGCGATATAGTGTTTTAAAGAAATTTTTTTTTGGCCTAAGCTGCATTGAAAAAGTGTGAAATAGGGGTTGGATGATTTTAAAATGTGTCTGTGATGAAAATTAGGTTTTTTGACGTTTGGGAGCGCTTTAGGAAGTGGTACAGTGCGATGAAACAATGTCACTGCGAGTTGCAACACATCATACAAAAGCAAGTGCGTGTCTGCAGACATCTAAGGTGTCGCTTGGAGGTATCCGCTCAGACAATATGCGCACTGGCCGCAGATAATGACCCAATATTATGCATAGGGTATTCGGCGCACATCCGCGGGCGTATTCTCCTAGTTTGATTTATTGCTGTCTTCATTATTCGGAATGCACATGCTCGCTCCAACAGATGGCCATTATTATCGAGTGAGACTGAGATCGAGGCGGCATAGAATGGCTCTCAGAGTACATATGCGTCAGTCCGAGGTCTAAACACGCTCGTCCAAACAATACAATTCAATGTGTCGACACAGGCACACAACGGCCATTGAGACATCGTCCTATATATTATTGAGAACAGTGCAGATACATGGATAATTAGACTTGCTACTGTTACAATGCACTCGAGACCTGGACTGACTGCCATTTTATGCAGCAACCCTCGAAATTCATTCATCAAAACACTTGAATAATTTTTTTTTCATTCTTAAATCAAATCGTTGTATTTTTCATTTTGTAGTTAACATTTTAAGCTTTAAAAATGGTAAACAAATTTTATTTATCAAACATAAAAGAATTTTCCGAGTGCGTTAATTGTGATTTTCAACGGAAAAATTTTTTTTAATGAAGAAAACAAAATAGAAAATGATTATAACTGTGTGGATGTAATTTAAAAATTTTTAAAGATGATTTTTATTAGTTTTTAATACGTGGGAGCAGTTTAAAAAGAGGATTATGAAGTTTTTAGGACGTTTTATGAAGTGTATAAAGTGGAAAAATGGTAAAAAAGAAGATAGAGAGCTGATAAAATATTCAGGGACATTGTAGGGGAAGATATCATGTAGAAAATCGGTCGGTTGATTTTTATAATACTAGCCAAATATTGTCGGGGGATATGTTGCGAGGGACAGCACCAAAGCTATACCAATATTCCGTAGGGCAGCATAACAAATAGATGTATAAAGGGTCAATAAAGGAAGGAAAAACGTGAGTGATAGCGCGCTGGAGGAGCGGGCGAATAATAAAACGATATCCACTGAAAGTTTTTCTTGGTTTTTTTTTTTTATCTTCCTCTCTATTCATATTGCACCCAGAACTGACAGCCAAAGGACAGGAATTAAAAACTGCCGTGAAACATCGCCGATAAAAAAACATCACATTCATATATCTCAATACGACTAAATAAATTCACATTTTATAAAAATCGAAATAAAAAAATTTTTTTAATTCTAAACCATGCTTTAAATAAAAAACTAACTTTTATAAAATATTTTTCATTTAATAAATTATTATTTTTACAATAGAAATAACAATAAAATGGAAAAAAAACGACATTAAGCGAGAGAAAAATAATATATCGGTAAAAAAAAAATATACAGTACGAATTAAAATGGAAAATTAATAGGTAGGAATTGTTTAAATAACAGCAGTGACCCCCAATGATTAAAATAGTACTGCATACGCTCACGCAAAACTAACACACATATTATTCCCGCTTCATCCCTCGAAAATCTCATTGGCCCAAATGGCACATCAACATCCATTATTAACCGGGTTCAGAATATTAACGACACAGTTACTGTATTCCAGAAGCTAAATTAGCAGAGATTATTACGAGTGAGCTCGTTTCCACTTGCACCCTTCCTTTCATCCCGCGCCCACCACGCCATAACCTACTAAATCCATTTTTACAAAGACATTAATTTTAAATTATTCGCCATGTGCCCCTACTTCTTTCGAAAAAAAGTACGTAAAATCGATAGGAATATTAAATAGATATAATTAAATCATAGACAAAAAACCCTTGGATTAGTTGGATATCGGAGGAATTATCGATAAAACCAGGCTTAGCAGTCGCTGCTATGAAAACTGACAGTTCTTCTCCGTTTTTTCGGTCAATGCAGACGTGTCTTGATGTGAAGTGCATTACAATATTTACATATTGCCATTTTGTTAATTTTTACGTGAGTAAACTAAACGAGTACAAAGCACACCGTATCGCTTCGCATATATATAAGGGGTGTGCGAAAACCATTTTACACACCACTATCTTGCGATCGCTGTGTAAAAAATTATGACGCAGCGGTGGTATGGGGAAAGACAGTAAAAAAAAATCCGGAAAACTTATCCCGATTGCCGGCGGCCATGTCCATAAATGTGATGGACGCCAGACGATTTTGACTCGGTCATGAGATTGGATAGCAGTATGCGTTTGAATACGAGATTTGGAGATATCTTATAGCTGGCAATGGCTTGCGACATTTTACGAATGAGATAATTAAGTTTTTAGATATTTTTCACGATGAAATATTGTCTGATACACTCGCAGGATGTCGCAGGATAATTTTAAGGGTCAGCGGAGGGTGAGTTTTGTAAAAATTCCACTGGGCAATGGTTAGCAAGTGCTTGGCATCCTCCTTGCGAATCGCGCGATGTAATTTTTTGTCGTGTGTGTTTGGTCCGGACGCGCCAAGGGGTTGAAGGGGGTACGATACGTGTGTATATATATGTGTGTGTGGGAAAAGTCTTTGTTGTGGTTCGGATGTGGCTGGAGACGAGGCTATATTGCCCGCGAGTGTGGGCTGCTGGGAGGTCGACGTGTTTTCGCAAATGTAGGTGCGGTTCTCAAGCCAGCCCCTTATGAAATTATTTCGACTCTCTGGGAGGCGTGGGCACTCGCTCGCTGTGCTCTCTTACCCTTTTCCGTGCGTGGAATGAGCGGAAAGTTATATACCAACACTGTGTGCAAGAATTATTAGAAAAATTAATTATTTTCCTCGGTCTTTTAATTAATTTTACAATTACTGCCTTTCTTTTCATGGCGTAGAACCGTCTATGACCCCTGGGCTCTTTCTCACGCCCTTTACCATTGCTACCGAGAGATTGAACGCTAAAATGACTCATGAGTAAATCTCGTATTGTAATTATTTGATTATTTAAATTTATTTTAAATACAATTTTTATATTTCAAATAGAAAATCAGTTTTTTTTTGCTTGGAAATTGCTGATTCGATGGTCTTTAGAACAACGCCAGAGGGTTGCTGATTTTTTTGGATGTTTTTTAGAACTTAAGCAAAGCATTAAGCACTATATTACATAATTATTTCGTATAAATTTGGAGTTTAGAGGGTGATTGATGGTTTTAAAACAATGCTAAAACATCTTGATGGTCTTGAAACAATTTGAAATTAATTGTTAATGTTATGAAATATTTTTTTTTCTCCTATAAATTTACATGTAAACGAAAAAACAAATAATAGTCATTAAATCTTTTCGAGATAAATCATCCCCTATACGATTTTTTTATACATTCGTACAACTGGCCTCTTTGTGTCGCAGCTCAATTATAGAAAGGCTTGCTTCGACCGCCACGGACGAATTCCAATTAGTCGGTGGTTCGAGCTCGTGTCGAGGGGGTGGCCTCATCCCCCATATGGGGTTTCCCGGATTTTGTACGAGTTCCTTTCATGGAGTCTGAACTCGTTCATTTGCCAGGGAAATAGTCTCAAAGAGACATCAGAACAGTTGAAATCGAATGAGGATTAAGCCAACATGCAAAAACTATATTCAAAAAGGATTGATTTCAAGAGCGTGCTTATCAAAACTTGGATTAAATTTCGGAATTTTCGTGGAAAATTATTTGAAGAATTTTTTTTTGTATATATACACGCGCGTGCTTTATATGAAATAACTCGACGTCTCTTTGGAATTCACATTCGGAATATATCCTCTGCTCTCTGCGATTGATATAAAGGCAGTCTAGAGTGGCCCTTTCTTTGGTAGGATACTGATGTCGGAAAAACCCAGTAAATCACTCGTGGCTCAGTGGATATAGCCCGGCTCATGCTTGCGCCAAAGACAGGGCTGAGAGAGACACGCGGATTTGTGTGCTTGTAACGCTATACGATCTCCGATATATCGCGAACGATTGGGCGGCATAAAAGGCATATAGTCGCTCAAACCCTCGGAGACATTCAATGTATCTTTTATAGAGGAACCTATATCGCGCTATAACACCCCTATGGCTGCGTGTGGTCATCGCGCTCTTTCCACCACAATTTTTTGATTGGAAAACAATTTTTTTTTAGACATTTTTAAAATATAATTGATTTTTTTCACCGGTTTTTACGAGAATTATATTTTTAAAAAGCTTAAAATTCACTTTGGAGTCGAAAAAAAAATTTTTTTTTCAACAATTTAAGTAGTAATTTTTAAAAAAATTAAAATTACAATATACATTTTATGTGATTTGATTTTTTTATTGGAAAAATTTTTATTGTAGGAAAATAACAGTAAGTGTAAATTTTTGAGTGAATTTTGAATTTTTGATGGTTAAAATTCCATGGGAAAAAACTGACTGACAAAGATTTGCATCTCTTGGAAGTTTGTGGTTAAGACAACCCTCTTGGCAGGGTGATCAAAAAGGCAGAGATGAAACGCTACGGGTTGCAGAATACGATAATCGCTTAAGGATGTCTCTTCGTGGATTTCTGATTCAATTTACTGCTATCGAAGCGCATGATTTGCCGTTCTACCGTGCATTTTAATTTAAGTTTCTTTTGTCGGACTCAATTGAACGCTAATTTACATAACTTCAGCGACCTGTCATACTTCAAAACCCTTAGAAAAACACTGCCAACAAATAATCTGTAAAGATTACATGTGTAGAGGTGATAAAAAAATTTTAATTCATCGTTTTACATTTTTTTTCGTGGAATTTTTATCATTCATCGGGGTTTGTTGATGTCAAAATTTGAAGTTTAGGGTTCTAGGGTGGTTTTAGGTGGCTGTTTGGGTTTTTTAAGTTTGAAATAACTATTGAAGCGCCTCGTGCATTATATGCGACAGGTTAGATTCATTGTCTACGTGCTGTTTTGAATTGAAATGTCCGATTTAGCCAGTGTATTCATTGGCATCCCTAGCATATCATTTCACGCACTGCGAGCTTCTCTACACGTCATCTCATTTCTAGGTGTCATGCAAAATGCCTTCCTATATAAATCATCCACGAGTTCTATTCCCGAATTTCCGATTTCAACTGCAATTCTCTCGTTCTACTCAATTTTCCCTCTCTTTCCCCTGAATTATTTTCGTCTTTTGTCAATCCAAAGAGCTTACATAAAATTCTGGTTTTTTGAAATTAAAATATCTTGAAAACTATTGAAGATAACGATTTTTCTTAAAAGACGTTTTTTATAGAAAATTTTATTAGCTACAAAAAAGGTGCTGAACAAAATTTATTTAAATTGCATCCTCATCAAGATATTAGCAAATAAAAAAGTTTGAATTTTTTTAGAAAAATTCTTTAAGAAAGAAATAAATGTTTTTTATAGAAAAAAATTAATTATCACCCCGACTCTTATTAAATTATTAATAAAACCTAATTCTGCTGATTAAAATTTAGAAAATTCGATTACAAAATGTGATAATTTGAAATTTTTTCAAGAAAAAAAAATCGTTTGACTGTAATTTTTATGTCTTTATCATAATTTTTCATTAAAAAACGTTCTAAAAAAGTTTATTTTTCAAGAAAAATTTATTAAAAATAATAAATAAGTAAAATAAAAATTTAACGCGACGTGATTGATTTTTTTCGGACAAAGTTGTAGTGAATGATCGGTAAAAAGAAATCGAAAGGACGCTGATTTTGCGTCTGTACCTTGTGCGACTCAACATGGTTGCTTTATGAAGATTTGATCCGTCGGACAAGCATTATATATTGTGGCATCAAGTGGAAAAAGTCTTGTCCCTGAGTCTCGTTCACGTCGGCGAGGGGTTGACTCACTCACCTCCCTCGGTCGTTTCGGCTTATCTTCCACCAAACGCGACGTATAAACATCAATTCAATGTAGCGAAATCTGTCAAAATGAATTTCGTTCACGTATAGTTTGGCTATGAAGAAAGAAGGACGGATATAGAGAGCAGAGCTACACAGGATGCGCAGCATTCGACCGCATTCATTTTTCTTTCCGCAGCGAATAACGTACGCCACGTGAAATATTGTTGTATTATTGCTCGAACCTGACATGACTGATATATCGTCTCTTGATGTTCCATTTCTTCTGCTTTCATCTCAATGCGATTTACCATCCGATCGAGATAAGATGACAGTTTTTCTTTTCGATGATCATTCATATACGAGCTTTAATATCTACAAAAGCTTTTCCAACGCCCCCGTAAATTAATGCATCACAATTCGACGTAACGAAAATATTTTTTCGGAAATATTTTAGTTTTCAAATCAATCATATTCTTCATTAGCTCTATCCAAATTTATTTTTTCTCATTTTTCTACTATTTTTCAATTTCTTTAGTGAATTTTTATTTTTCAATATATCTTGCAAAAAACGTTTTATAACTGAGCAGAAGTAGATCTAGAATGAATTTTAAAATATTTGAATAAGATGCAAAAAAAAAATTTTCAATAAATTTTCTAAGGGTAACCCCCTTTTGGGGGTTGGACATACAATTTTGTACAAAAATTATAGATCAATTTTTTCTGTATTAATAAATATAAAATATTTACTTCATTCGCACATGAGAAGCAACAATAAATTTTTTAATTGAAAAAAATCATTGAAACAGGTTTATAAAGTAGTTTTAACCAATTTTAAAATAATCTACCTGTCATTTTTAATTGGAAAAAAAAAACTAATCAACTCTATTATTAATTGAGGGAATAAATAATAAAAATTCTAGTCATATGGAAAACCCCAAGGAGCTCTTGTTCTTCTTGATTGCGAAGTCGTACAAGAGTGTATACTCTCATCGCGGAGAAATTTTCGCAATATACTATTATTGATTCCCCCGTGTAAAATCCGGGTGGGATTGGTCCCTGAACCGTTAGTCTGTTTCGTGCGTAGAAACGGAGGTCAAAGAAAATGCGAAGAGCAGTTACGATTTCGGACTTACGATGGCCAATGTGGCCAACGGCATAAAAGTAAGTGGTATAGATTTCCTCGACGGTCCAGAAGTGGAATGTCTATAGTCGTTGAGGGTTGCGAGGCCAAGGGGTGCGGGGACAGCGCAATTGTTACGAGTGGTGCGTTCAATTAACGGTGCGGCCAGCGTTTGGTCGTGGCGCTGACCATCAGCCGGGGGTAGTTAATGCCGGCATCGGCTACTTACTATCGTCCTAGCGTGTAGTTTCTTTTTATGGCCTCAACAGCACTGCTCGCTTCCCGCTAATTGGTATCGAACTGTTATTCCCCTTCATTAAAGTGACCGATAAACCAGGAGAGCGGAAATACCAGCGATATACTGCAGATTGCCTTCTGGACCAAAAAAAAAAATTTTTTTTTCCTGTTTGACACTGTCTTGTAAGGCTTAAAATTAATTCCATATTTTTGAATAATCTGTAAATCATTTTTTTCTAATAGAAAAATAATAATTTTTCTTTTAATTCAATTTAAATATTCAAATAAATTTTTTATATCAAGAAATTTTCATGTAAAGTCGTAATTTAAAGGCTAAAAAAAATTTATTTCATGTCTACTACACAGATGAAGACGAAAAAAAAATTTTTTTTTGTTATAGATTTAAGTTTGGTATTTTTAACGAAAACTGTAATGAGTGAAGACACTTATTTTTAATAGAATTATCACTCCCAATAGAAAGTATAGGCTGTATACTAGATAAATGGCAGAAATTTGCGTGTCAAGATGCTCTGAACTCGGCATGACACGTTCTCTAGAATTAATGTTTCAGTAGCAATCCACTAGTGGGACAATACGATCTGCCCCTGTCCCCGGTCTGTTGACCGATACCGAAGTAATTGCCACGAAACGTTACGATGTCTATTCTGCGCAACGATATAGAGAACCCGAAGCTGGTCAGTTAAACGGTTCAGAAACTCCCTGGCTATCCAATTAAGCGGGAGATCCTTAGGTCATCCATGAGGGTTAGGAAGCTTATATTACTGACCACCTATTTAACACTACATAAATTTCAGGCATGTTTTATTGAACAGGCCTAATCGATGCACTACAGCCCATCGATTCGTCAGTAACTTGCGAATAGTGCTCTTTTAGCTCGGCCATTTGTCAACAATTATTAATCAAAGATATTTAAATAAATAAAAAATAGAAAAAATGTATTTAAAAAATTTTAAACAAGAAAAAACTAAAGAGATCTATGGATATTCAATAAAAATTGGAATTTTATACTTAATATCGATAAAAAAATCGAATTTTTTATTATATAAATATATTTTTTTTCCATTTAATTGTTCAATTTTAAATATTAGTTGGATAATAATAATTTTATTTATTGTGTGAAAATATTTTTGGATGAAAAAGTAAGTAGAAAAAAGGATGAATTTTTGAAATTTATTGAGAAAAAAAAGATCACGTGTGTCGAAAAGAAGATAAAATATAGTCTTACGCTATGGGTTATAATATATATGGAAGAAAAATGTGAAAATTATTGATATTGCTTGCGCCACATATCATTGTCTTGGGGATACAGACGTCGGCGTCTCCCTTCGCACCTTCTAGGATATATATATCGTATAACTCTTCGACTCTACTTCTTCTTTATGGGTTATACCCTTTAAAAAACGAGAGCTTATATGTATATATCCTGTGCGCAGGATGCGAGACAAACTCTAAGGCGTGAAAGTACATAGACTATGGCTATATGCATGTCCCCAAGTGCCAACACACTTGCCTGATATATTCTTGCAATATTTTTCGATCATCACGTGGCGCGGAGATTTATACTGGCGGTTGCGAGGGGTTCATTGACAGCCGGGTGAGCGAATTCATCCACCTGATTATTGCTGTCGGCTTATTTCACCCTGTACTGCATCGCAAAGATAATAAAAATTGTGAAAAAAATTTTTTTCAACAATAATTTACGAAAAAAAAAAATTAATATACACTTAAAAAAATTTTTTTTGTCTAGTTTTAAATCTAATACAAACAATTTAAAAATCTTACAAATAAATCGATCAATTTTAGGGTATAATATTGCTAAAAAAAAGCCTTAAAAATTTTTTTAATGATAAAATTACTCGAAAAAGTGGAAATTGTTGGGTTTGAAGGAGGTAAATTGAGCACCACTGTCGCAGAATAAGCTATAAAATCCTGCTGGCCGATATTACCATGGTGAGAGGTATATTGCGCGGTCAATTCCGGAAGTCCCAATGGATAAGGTCCAGATCTACCTAGACACGACGACTTTCTCAATTTCGTGTGACCTCACTCCATTCCGTCACTCTCTATTTCTGCGATACACCCTACAGAATAACTGTGGGCGACTCTATCGAGGATGAACGGTTTGATCCGAAAATTACGCCGTCTTCCCGACCGCGACCCTCGTGCGATTTGTCCACTTGCGGACTACTTTCCAGCACACCGACTTCTCTATCCTATTTCGAGGTGTAATTTCACGTTGGGGCTCGCCCTAATACACCCTAGGCCGATAAATTGACAGTGTTTTCACTTGACCAATAACTGTTTACCTTCTGCTATCACTTGAACAATCAAATTGACCCACTAAAAAATTTTATTAACCCTCAAAACCGTTTTTTTATCATGAATATTCGCTATAAAAAAATGTAACATCTTCATAAATCATCAAAAAACCGATAAAATACCCAAAATTTATTAAAAAGATTTTGTAAAATCCATTTAATACTTAAAATTACACTTTTAAAATTTCTGAAAAAAAATAAAAAAGTAAAAAATAACCCTAGAAAAAATATTTTCAACTGTTTTTATCGTGATATTGCAGAGAAATTCGTTTTTTTTTTTTTTAAATTCGCAAAAAATATTATTCAAAATCTGAGTGCTGTTACAAATTTTTTTTTTTTTTTCAGTTTGAAAAACTATTTAGTTCAAAATTTAAATATTGGCTGGATTTCGTTGATGAGTGTTTATTTTTTTTCGATAGAGTTTGAAGATTTTTTTTTTAAGTGCTATTTAATTTATTGGGTAAGACATAAATTCCGAGAATTAACAGTTTGATCAATGTACCTAGAAAAAATGGGGCAGTAAAATAGAGAGTTTCACTAGTTGTGGAAAGACAACCCTCGCCAATTCAAGTGGTCGCTTCATTCCTCGATGCGATTGTCCACGCGGACCGTGAAGACAGAGTGCGTGAGCAAAGAATGAAAATAGACAAACCGCACTGTGTAAAAGGGGAAATAAAAGCGATTCGGTTTTTTTCCAATGTTATTTACGACTATTTATCGAGCCGAGAAGATTACTAGTCAGAAGTTCGATTGGCCAATGTCACGCACTGATGCCTTTGATAAAAGGAAAATAAAGTAAAAAGTATTTAAAATTTTTTATGCTCAAAAAATCCAAGAGAAAATGCTTTTAAGAGGTTGTTTGAGCGATGTTTTGGTTAATTAGAAAGGATTTTCATTAGGTTTAATTTAAATAACCAAGAAACACGCGTATGAAGCGACTGATAGATAGTCTTTGACGGTCTGCGGCATTAAAATAATTATGCAGCCGCAGAAAATGATATACGACTGAAAAGCGAGCGCAGAAAAGAAGGAAAAAATGTTAGGGTCAGAAGACAAGATAGTTTGAGATGATGGTCGTAAAGCTTTCTGTCTCTGCGGCGTCTCTAACCGCGAGCCCTCTCCATTCATGTCTCGCTCTCTCGCAAGACCTGCTAATGTACCTCGCGAACGACAGTGGAATAGTGCCCGAGGTGTACTTAATTCGTTTACTTCCCCATTGGATGGACATGAATAAAATTTTCTGTTACGTCTCACTCGTGTTTATATAACTGCTACTTCTATTGGGTAGCTCATGTTCTCTTATGATTATTTATTTTCGGATTTTTTCGTTTTTGATTAAATAAATTTATTCAGCTGGGTTTTAGTGATGTAGTTTAAATAAATCAGTAAATGTAACTAAAAGTTTTAAATGCATTTAATTATTTTCACTAGAAGTTGTGTTGAAATCAAGTCGTAAATTGAAGTTTTTCATTAAAACAAAATTCAATTCATCTGGAATTGAGGTTTTATTTCATTTACGATTATTTAAAAACAAAATTTGAATTTTCGACACAAATTTTCGTGAAAAACTGTTTTAAAAATAGAAATAATGACCGGAAATCTTATTTCTTAAATTAATTTCTGAAAAATATGTTTGAGAAAATTGTAACAATATTTCAGATTGATCGGTCGAGCCATTTTTGAAAAATCGTAGTCACCAATTTTAAAAACAACATTTTAAGAAAAACACGTACGTTTAAAGTTGGACAACTACTACTCCCACCTATGTTCTTCTAGAATATTTCCTGGTACTCAAATATATTTCTAAATCCCAAAAAAACTGATTTCTTAAAAATTCTAACTGAATATATAGCCTTAAAATTTTTTTATTATGCATACAAAAAATTTCTTTTGAACACAAAATAAAAAAACGAGTGAAAATCAATTTTTTCAAGCGTTTTCGTTTGATTTTGATCTTTTTTTTCGTTCAATTCTAGTCGGAAATTAGTAATTATAGTAATATTTTAGATTAAGAAAAATAATTATTGAGTTTGATGATTTATTTCTGATAGAAAAAGAAGGAAGTATATACGCAGAGAGATCGCGCGAGTTGGCCGCGATCTGCAATAGTCGCGCCTTATTCGTCGTGGTCACAGGGTCGTGTGACACATTGCCGACCCTGTCGCAGTCGCAAGTACGCATACACGCTGCGCGCGCTATAAGTGAGCGTCGTGTGTCTTTCTCGCTTGGAGGGATCGAAGACGAATATATCTCTCTTCCCGGTGCTTCTTTTATTTCGGCCTCATCTCCCTCGCTCCTATATTCTGCACTTCTGTGTACGATCCTCCGCACCAAGTGGAGGCCCATGTATCGAGACCTCTCCACAGTATCACGCTGCGCGTTGATTTATGCTCGTCGCGAGATTTATGCGAAAGACTCGTAGGATTGAGTCGCAACATGGCGCCGACTTATCGTGGGTGTAAGCGACCCTCGATCAAGCACCGAGGTATGTCAATACTCTCAAGAAACAATTTGTTTTCAACCAATCACAATCATTATTCACTCTATCATCTATAAAAATATTTTTTCAATCAATTAAAATACCTAAAAAAATTAATTTCATAAATTTTTCATATCCAACTAATTTTTTTCGTCATTTTTGACAATTTATTTTCAATCTATTGTGTAAAAAACAGTTTTTTTTTTTTCATTCTAAAAATGTTTTTTTTTAAGAAAAAAATTTTTCTGACGTAAAAAAAAATTGTTAATGATGAAAAAATTAAAAAATATTGTGGAATCAGTGTTCAGAATGATAATCCAATAAATCTCGATTATTTTTTTGTCGATTGCGGGCCAGGAGAAGGAGATTCACCTGCGGTATTATGCACCATGAATCAATATTGAGGGGCGAAAAATGTGGCCAGTTGTTTGGAGACAGTAAACCACGCGTGTGGCGTGCGGGAAATATATAGAGGGCGACCTTAACGACAAATAAACTATTATCGTCCTGGACAAGTTCTCTCACGCCTGCGATATCTATAGTACATAGCTAATGCCAGCGAGGATCAGAAGAAATGGATGGGGGGGCGACAGTTAACAGGCGGACGCGCGTGAATCAAACGCTCCAACCCGCTTAGGTATGCCCACGGACATCGAAACATAGCAATGCTTTATGGTGGTCCGCGGCTGAACCTGATTTATAAGTGCATTACGGTATACCACGAATGTGAGACCATCAGGGCTATCCGTATCTTATTGGTTCTTCCTTTCGTGCGCTGTTCTTTGTCCGGAATCTTGCACGGTTCTGCAAAGCAACATATCTGCATTGAAAGCAGCTTTCGTGTAAAGACTTTCAGATTAATTGTCGTGTTTGATGTATTGAAATTACTATACAAGCACGTTTTATTTATTGTCACGATTTGTTTCGCCTGAAAAAAATTTAATCCTTCAATTTGTTTTTTTTTTTCTAATTTATTCTACAATTTTTTCAAATAAACGCTGTAAATTTCTACAATTCTTTTTTTTAGAATATTTTTTTAAACAAATTTTCACCCTCTAAATTCAATAATTATTAGATTTAACGAAAAATAGTTATGCAATATATTGTTTCTCGCCATTCTTCGTCATGAAAAAAAAAATTTTCAACCCCCTGGCATCATTTTAAAGACCACACTGAGCATCCCCTAAACTCGAAAATCATCGAATTTGACGGGAAATACGTGTGTAATATATGTTTTAGGACTTTGTTTTGCCATGAAACTTTTTTTAGAGTTAATTTAAAGTCTAAAAAGCATCAAAAAAAAATTGCAACCCTCTAACGTTATTTTAAAGACCACTGGCCGATTATTGAACAAGCAGTTGAGATGTTTTTTTGGGGAATTATTGGAAGAATATTTTTTTTTTACTTCAAATTTTGTAGGTTTTTTGTTGGAATTTTTTTGAGCGCGTGTATACATAGGAAAAAATGGTGGAGAACCAGCTGTAGTAGCAAATAAGGATGGAGATAGACGACTAGAGAGTATATAGTAGATTGAGAGTTGTGCACCGAATAACAATGTGATCTCTATACAACAACCCTCGTAGATGATGTATCGGCTGACACCGGGCTACTTACGATATTTTATTTTTTTTTCCATCAAATATCTTTGCAAATATAAAAAAATCAAGCAATAATAAAATTATATTTCTGTACAAATTTTAATTTTTCATGTTTTGTAACCACTTTTTGTTTTTTTTTTGTTTTTTGATTTTAAATTATTTATTTATTTATTTATTTTTTTATATTTTTTACTTGTAATGTGTTTTTTCCAGTAGAATGTACCTTTATTGGAGAGGCACCCCCTTCTCACCCCTGCGGGGATGAGTAAAAAGTGGATGAAATGATAAAATTTTTTTTTTATACAGAATATTTATTAATTTTTTGATCTTTTACTAATTTTTACACCGTGAAATTTTTTAGAAATGCTTAGCGGCAGGGTAAATGTTTTCGATTAATCATGGCGCAATTACAAACTTGAGTTTATAATCAATATAGATAAAAATCTGTAGCCGTAGCACGAGGCTGACTTAGTGATTCTTTCCGTTTTGGCCCTCTGTATTCTTCTGCTTCACTCGTTTCTATTTTTATTTTGATTCCTCTTTTTCCTACACTCGTTTTCACCGGAAAGCCCATCGCTGGGCTCTTTATCACAGCGGGCGTAAGCCCCGAAGGATCGCGTGTCGCAAAAGATAGCGAGGTCGTTTGTTAAAATGTAAAATTCGTTATGCATTGCGCGCGGCAAAAGTGAAGTAAGCGTCGAGTCATGTGCTTTCGCCCTTGCAACGCTAAAGAGCAGCAACAAAGGGTGATGGCGAGGCATTGGGCACGGGTTATAGAAATGTGCGCGCGAGAAATAAATTAAATCGCTGTACAGCAAGACTCCGAAAAAAGGATGGGCTTGATGTGCATGCAGTCAAGTGTCTCATCTATCACGACAGTTTGCTGTAGTCCTGGAAAATTCTTTGCGACAGCTCCTTGAAATTCATTTATTAACGCATTTTATTGTTTCAATTTATTATTTCATTTTATAAAATTTCTGTAGAACATTAATAATTTTTTTCTTTCAAAAAAATTAAAATCTAGTAGAATAAACCGGTTTTAATGCGACAAAATTCACCCTATACTAAAAATCGACTGATTTTTCAATTTTAGATGGTGAATAAATTTTTAAAAACTAAAAAACAAAATTTTTTAACGTAAATTTTTGTATTTCAAAAAACGATGATGAAAAATTCTTCATGGCATTTTTTTTTTTAAAACTCAATTTTCTTAACAGGAAATTTTTTTATTAGTATTTATTTAATATTTAAAATGTCCTGACGAAAATCGAAGACCTTGGTCCCTATAAAATAGTAAACAAAGAGGAGTAAAAAATAAAATCGCGTATAAATATGTCTGCAAGACAGCTTGGGCGCGTAGATAGAAAGACAAACTTTCATAGGTCCCACCACGGTCGTCAAACGTTAATACATTTACAGCTCGCACGCCAGTGCTTCTCATATCCAGAACGACACCGACGACTTAGTAGAGTGTATTCCGCCTTCTTCCCCGCTTCATCTCACCTCCGAATGTATCACGTTTGTTCATGTGAATATCGCACGGATATGAGTAGAAGAAAGATGGCTCCAGGTCGTTCGTCCCCAGTGGGTAACCCCTTGATATATCGTTTACGTGTCTCAGCGTGCACGTTTGGGACACATGCGCCTTTCCGCCTTCTCCCTCCTTGTGGGTTTTTCGCAAAATCCAGTAGAAAAAATCAATTTTAGTCAGACATACTTCTCCCTTACAGCAAAATCGCTATTTTTCTTTTTTTTTTCACCACAATAAATTTCTTAAAAACAAAAATAAAAATTTTTTTTCACGCATTTTTGCCTAAAAAACACCTGAAACAAGTTTAAAAAAATGTTTATCATTTTTTTAAGTAAAAAATTGAGATATTTCAAAAAAAAATATATATTTTCCCATTAAATAATTTCTTAAAAATGAAAAAAACAATTTTTTTCACTAAAAAATTAATGAATTTCGAGGGGAATAATTTTTTAAAATGTGAAATTGAATTAAAAATCGAATAATAGTAATTTTTTTTTGTTGTTTATTGATAGGAAATATTTTTTATTAACTTGTATTTGTGAAAAAAAAATATTTGTCATTGATAAAAAATTTACTAAATGACTTTCCAATCGGAGAATATCGTTTTTTGATTAGTTGGATATTTTTTTTTCGGTTTTTTTGTGGTTGGAAATATTAAATTGATCGTCTGAGAGTATTTCTCGTATATTTGCATATCTACAGCAGGCAATGACGGCGACTCACTGAGCAGATCCTCGAATCCGCATTATCGTCGTCCTGCGCGACACGTTGTGCCAACCATCTCTTTGACTAATGTCCCCGACCGAATGCCTACGTCGCGCCGATTTATAATACTGGTCAACGAGATGCGTGGTCAAACACCAGCGCCACTCCGCCAATATATTTCAGATTATGTGCAGCTAAGCCGTCGCGCAGGATGCTGCACTTTCACAACCTTTACAGTCCACCGCGCCTTTCTTTCGCCACTTTGCCTCCTGTAGCTCGCGAAAACAGATCGACTGGCGATACTTTATTTTTTTGATTGTCTTTAGCGATAATCGTCGCTGAAGGTTATCGCGATCAATTTTATTCATAAATACTTTTTAACTTTTAGGAATGAAAAAAAAAATTCTTTTTCCAATGGAAAAAAATGATCGAGTGATTTTTCAATGGTTTAAAATTGGAATTATGAGTTTTTTTTTTTTCGTTTTTAAGGATCATTTGAGATATTTTCACTGTCACTCGGTAATTTTTGCGGTGAAATAAATCATTATCTTCAAAAGATTAGTCTCAATGTCACGACCCCCATAAATATTAGTATATATTTTCGACTCGCCCTGGTGTAAGCCGATTTTCGTCTTGAATTCGATGTGCCTTCGAAGTGTTCGCCGCGTGTGTGTCATCATCGTGGAGATGCTTTGACAAAATCCTCCCTCTCACTGCCCTCAGTATCTTTATAGACCGGGAGGATTAGTCCTTCGACTCATACACTGTTGAGAGTGAATCTATGTTGTGTTTCAAATTCAATACAATCTTTTTCTTCGTTATTTTATATAAATATCCATAAGGCGATTTGCAGAGACTAATGAATAAATGTCCTGTGTATCCTTAGTCAATGAATTAGCGTCTTTAAAAATTTTATAAACCAAACAAGACGAGAAATACATTTTTTTTAATATCAAAATTTCACGGATATAATTAATTCAATTAAAATTATGAAAAATGTTTTTCACAACCGAAAACAAAACGTCTAAAATATATTTTTTTTTTCGATTTAATTATATCATAACTAAAAGAAATTCAATAAAAAATTTTATTTTATATTAAAAATAATATATCGATTTTATCGCTGTTGTTTTTGTTAGAAAAAAATTTTTTTAATCGAATTTTTCATAGTTTTTTAATAGTTGGATATATGTTTCTAACAAAAGACCGATTTGCAGTTTCAATCGAGCATGATCACTTGAAAGTTGAGCAGGCGACCGAGCGATGGCGCCAGGTGTCCCATCACCGATTAATTCTCGCAGTTAGCAGTGTACAAATATCAACATAAATATGTACAAATCTAAGAATTGAAATTTTGAAAAGTTAAAATACAACATCTGAAAGATAATATATTTTTCCTTGTGATTTATAATGTATACAATAAAAAATACAGCAAAGAATTTTTGTTCTCAAGGCAGTAAAGTACAAAGAGCCCATCAAAATTTTTATACCGCTATCGTTTGATACAGAAACAAGAAAGAATGCAGAGAAGTTTTGCATAACAATCGCCGATGGTTCTGATAGCCGGAAAAATTTATAACCCGATGCAAACAATGGATCGATATTGTTTTCTGATTGGTTATTCTCGATACAAACGATTTGCGATAGGGTTTTTTTCAGTGCATGTATATACACGTACCCAAATGTACATATGTATATACTAAATACAAATAATGCATGTATGCGCCATTTGTGGCCACTGTAATACCGCCACTGGACAATAATACACGTTGGCCATATATATAAGAAGATGCGCATGTTTGTACACGCCGGCATATAAATAATATCAATATGACATACGATCTTTTTCCGGTGGCAAAAGCCCGTCGTATTCATTAATTTTTTTTCTATAGAAACGTCAAATTACACGCACGACGTCTCACCCGCATTTTGTTATAATGCAATCACTATAAAAATACATCAATTTTGTATATTAGAAAAATTTAATTCAATTTATCGATTCAATGAATATTTCATCTAAACTAATAAATAATCATTTTCAATGGAGAAATCGAATTTTTAGATTTCTAAACAATTCAAAAAATTTAAAAATCCATCGAAATAAAATTTTTTTAAGAAAAAAAAAATGTATATCTAAATGTAACAGGTCTTTTAAGTTCATTAAAAAAATATTAAATCACCTTTATAATTATTATATGGGTTTTTTATTGTATTTTTTTTTTTCAAAGAAAAAATTTTTTTTTTTCCCTGTTTTTTGTAGTTTTTGTCACAAAAAAAAATTATTACTTCGAAATATGTATTTTTTTTAATTAGAAAATTAGAGATTTATTTATTACATTTATTTTTAATTAAAAAATATGTTATTATATTGGATTAGAAAATTTTATGATTATGGATTTCGATGATTTTTATTCTATTAAAATTGAAATAAATCGATTATTGATTGTTATGATGAGAATTTTGTCGTAAAATATTTTGTCGACGTACTTTACGCTTTTATGGAGTTGCAGGCAAATACGGTCGTGACCTTAGAGCAGAATAGCGTGGGAGGGGGCGTCCACGAGAAGCAACGTACGGGGGTCGGTGATAAACAGTGTCGCTCATTCACAATGGCCACGGCGAACACGCATTAAAGCCGGCTAATATGAAGTGTATTAATGCAACGGGCATTGTCTAACCCATGCGTACATGGCTACTGTCATGGGGTCCGCCTTTATTCCACTATGGGGGGTCCGCGCCACTTGCAAGAGCGCTCTCAATACCTTCTCGATCCTTTATTATTTCTCATCACTCTTTCTCCAATCTAAAAAGAACATTTTTCTCCACTACAATAACTAAAAATATCTTATAACTCTCTGTTTCAGATATCCAATCAACGAAAAAAAAAAAAAAACATTTCTGTGATTTGAAGCGGTGAAAAAAAAAATCCACACCGTAAAAATTCCTCAATGAAGCATCAAAAAAAGGTAAAAATTATTTTAAAAACTTTTAAAAATCAAGGGAAATAATAACAATGTGCAAAATAAATAAATAAAATTTATGAAATTTTGCACAAGCCAAACAGAGAAGGATCGAGTGAAGACTGAGCTAGTTCTGCCCACTGGACTGAATTATGGGTTTGCCGTGGAGCTCGCAACGCATAAATGATTGCCCGTGTTATGTTAAACATCCCGAGCTCTCGTACGCCGTCTCTCTCGCACTCATCATTCTCATTTTCTCCCATTTTGCCCATACATATCGGACTATGGGTTGGGGAGGGTGTAGGTGGCCGGCAAAAGTTATTTATCTCGGTCCCCACAGATTTTGAATAATTTCCATGATGCACTGACGCGAGTTTTCGCGAGGTGTAGAGAGGTAGCGCAAGTGTCGTTAGATTTTATTATGAAAATCTCGTTAAATTTGATGCCGCAAAGGCGGAAAATCCATAAAAAAAAATTCCGATCACTTGATCAAGATGGTGCACACCACTGTGGACGTTTGAATGAAAGCTCAGTGAGGTTGGCAAAGGTAAAAGACATATTAGAGACATCATAATGCCACGAGGTAGCTGTGTTTCAATTTATAACAGGATGTATATCGTCTCAGATTCCTGGCGCATTGTGCTCTGACGTCGTTGCGCCATTCCTCGAATCTTTCTTCTCTCAGGCATGGGTGGGGTCCCAACAATCGCCGGGCTTCTCGGTGGCCAGTCAAAGGATATCCTTTTGATATCCTGTTAACTAATGCCCCCTATTCGTTACGATCCTCGCCTCGAGATACATATATAATTCTCGACGTAACGGATACACACGGACATCAGACCCTCTTCGCCAGTCACGATTCGCACGTGAATTTAACGTTTTCTTTCGATCACCAACGCCATTTCCACGCAAATATCTATTGCCCCTGCACGATTTGTGATTTCTATGGAGGATATTCTGATCCTCGCGACTGCTCTGCAATTTTTTTTGCTTCATTTTAACAGCAATAACCGTCAGAATATTTTTTTTAGCTGGATATCACGGTGCTTCTGGCATGGATTGTCTTTAAATATGAGAGACGATACGCGTGAGACATCGTAATGTAAACAAGAGACTCTATGCAAGACAGTCAGCTGCAGAGATGGAAATAAAAATTTCAGTGATTTGAGTCGGTCAATTTCAGTCTCTGAAAGCCCGAATTTTTTTGTCCTGGGAAAAATGTTATTGAAGTAGTTTAAGAGTATTTTTTTTAGACTCGTTGGATTTTAAATAAATAAAATTAACTGCAATTAATAGTCAAAGCTCGTCTGAAATAGTAACAATAAAAATTCTATAAACCAGTTTAAAAGGTTAAAATTCAAATTAATAAAACGAAATAAGTGGAGAATATTCAGTGCTGTCATGCACGATGAAAAGTGTAGTAGCGACGTAAAATTACTTCTCAACTTAAGTCTTTATTAACCTGACCTGGTGAGCTTGGGAACTCGCGCGGTGGAAAAAACTGTGGAGGACATTTGCCAGTGATGGCGAGTCCACAGGCCGATTCAAATCAACCTCGAGAGACAAGCTTTTAGACACGGTGTCAACGCGGATTCCCACGGCGTGTGAGACAACATGTCAACTCTTAGGTCGATTATGCGCTCTGCTCGTGAAACTGGCGCGCTAACAAGCCGCTTATCGTCCAGAGGATCGTATATTCCTAATATATCACAGACATAACTAGACTCTTCCGCCAAACAATGCCCCGAATAATCCGATAAAAACACACAAAACCAAACGAAAAAAAAATCTCCCATCGTTTTTAATTATTTTTTAGTCAGTAAAAAATTTTTTTCCATCACGTAAAATACATAATTACGATTATAATAAAGGAAATACAGTTTTATTTTGTGTTTAAAGTTGTTTATTTTATTTTATTTGATTGAAAAAAATTTTTTTCTATGGATTAATGATGAAATGTTTCGAGTGATTGGGTATGTAGCTAAAAATAAAAGAATTTTATGATGGAGAAATAAAGATTTTGTCGGCTAGAAATACACTTGCGCTTCTAAATCATCACTTACGACGGAAACAGATGTCTACCAGGCTTTGTTGCTCTCTAGTTTACACGGATGCGCCATATAAGCCGAGAGTGTACGAGGAATAACGCAGTGACTCTGTGCATATATATGAGCAAGAGGCAACTTATGATATTCTCTGTATGTACCAGCACTGACTAGCTGTAGCTGGCGACCAGCATGCATTGGCCTGTCATCGCGCTATAGGCAAAGCAGCGATGTCGACGATAGTCCATCTGTATCAATTGTATGCATATGACGTACGCGATGCTATTGAACATTTTTTACTCCTCGTAATTTTACATTCGAATGTTGAATTAAATGACTTTGCGACAAGTGCGGCGAACATCAGTCTTCACAAAAGACACTGGAAATAATAAGGCTCTGAATCACGCGTTTGCAATTGAGAAAATTATTTTTTATAAGCAATTTTTTTTCTTATCTCTAACATGCCATTGTTTAAGCTACTGTTGACTATATTAATCGATTATAAATGTAGTTGCATAGGCGTTAGCTGTAAAATTGAATTTTTTATCTGTCAACCTCATTGACAAATAAAAAAAATATTTTCTATTTTTAAAGCTCAAAAAATATTTAATCATAAATTAAAAAAAAAATTATTTCAACCTCCAAATTAAGATAAATGACTTGAATTTTTTATTTTTGAAAATTTTCTAAAATTTAAAGTTATAATTTGAATATAGAAAGGTTCAAAAAAAATTATTTCCAAATTATGAATCGTTTTACATGAGATGAAAATTTTTTAATGAAAAAAATTGATTTTTTCGATTAATTAATTTGGCTAAAATGGGTGAAATATTGAATAGAGTACTTTGAAATGAGGAGACATTTGAAAAGACGTGGGAGTGTCCGGAAAAGCGAGTCAGAGAGTGGAAACAGGATTTCTATAACATGTCTCTGTGAATGTGTTTGCAAAGGCGTCGCGACACGATAAGATTCGTCCTTGCGCAAGCTCAACTTGATAGTCTTGGTGCCCCTGCACGATGAAAAGCCCTTTCCTACCCCTGCCCAGACTCTCTCAGTACTCTTATTCCCGTAGGATATTCTGTGGAACATGGTGCTAGTGAAAACTAAACTGGTTTAGCTTCTAAGCGCGTTAGAACCCCTTTAATAGCTTATAGGTAAATAAAATTAACATATCTTAACAGCGTTAAGAATTTCCCCGGCAAGGATACACGTATAAGGTACCTCTCTCTATGTATAAAGGACTAAGTTTGTTAAATTGCACAGACGGGTAAAACCGCTATCAGCCATATTCTGACACGCGATACCAAAGTAGACGCGTCGCAGCTTACTTTCGATCTTGTCATGGAACCGAGGTCCTCCTTACCTCGTTATGGTCTCGTATAACTTTCTAGTTTGCATGTTGAAATATATAATGCACTTTTCCAATCATAGTTTAATCTGTTTTCCCATTATCTAAAATATATCCCAAAAATTACGTACGCCCCAATTTCTCAATATTTATTTTTAAAAACTGGAAAAAAAATTTTTTTCGGCACTATAAAGTATTCTAGATTTTTTCTAATCTTGATTATCATCAACCACGAGTTGAAAATATGATTTTTCAACCCCTAAATTACGGTAAATAAATTTTTTAACCTTAATAGACCAGCTATAATCATAAATTTCACGTAAAAAATAAAAAAATTTTCAATTTTTTGAATGAAACAATTTCAGTTTTTTATTTCAAAATTTTTATTAGAGATTTCACCCTCTAAAAATTATTGTCAAGATATTTTATCAATTAATTTAATTTAAAATATCAAAAAATAATATCTTTTAAAAGAATTTTTTTTTTTCATATTTTTATTATTTCTCATAATAAATTATTGATTAAAGTAAGATATCCAACTTTACTGACACATCATTTTGAAGCTTGTGGGGTTACAATCACGGTAGAAGAACTTTGCGCGATAATTTAACAGTCAATTAGATCGTGTGAACTTTAGAAAGCGATAATATCGATGGGTAAGCATTATTTTGTTGAAATCAGGCAGAGCGCTTGAATTACCGGTTGATTCCAACCGGAGAAATAATTGTTTGATGACTCAGCGAGCGTAAGCACAAATTGAAGAATTAAATTTGTCGTTAATGAGCAGTTAATCATCAGAAAATAACGCTAAAAAAATTTATACCATCTGTTAATATATATTTCTAAACTCAAACAAACTTTTTCGTCGATACACTTTTTTTTTTAACACGACACAACTGCAGTGGAAACGATGATATTTATGTACAAAGACTTCATACCTTTATCTGGCCTTTCACGGATGGCTTAGCTAAATACCAGACCCTCGAGAAGTGTTATTGAACACTCACACGCGTGTATATACTTTTTTGCCTTTAGACTGTGACAAAAAAATAAGAATAGAACGCTAGTTCTCTTTTTTCTGTGCTCTTTGAACCGCTGGTCAATAAAAAAGTGAAACAGAAATATATAAGAAGCCGCATGAATTTTGTCAAAGAAATATTGCAAAATTGTTAGAACTCAAGCAGAAAAACTCAATCAATTAATCTCGACGAGAAAAAAAATTTACAAAATAGTCTAACATAAATTACGATTGATTATTTTGCATTGAAAAATTTTTTTGCAGGTCTAGGACACGAGAAAAAATTTTTATACAAGTTTTAAAACGTAAAATAAAATTATTAAAAACATTTGTGGCGAGGAATTCGATCGGATTTTCGATAGAAAATCAAAATAAGCTTCAAACACGTTTCTCTACATAAAATCGAAGTTATTTAGTTGAAAAACTGAGTGGATCGTTTCATGTTTGCCCTCAATAATTGCTAATGAATAAATATAAGTCGTGAGGAGGATTCAAGGTGCGAGACAGACCCAAAGACCTCGCGGCGCTTATCGAAATGCAATTCACCGCAGAAAGTTCAGCTACCACCTTGCATCACATCAGGCGTTTCCAACGGCTTATTCGAACTTCATTGATAAGAAATAACAACTTTATACTCACAACAATTACTCAAAAAAACATTAAAATTATCAAGTGCAATAATTTATTTTCTTGTTTGATGCAAAAATTAA
Source organism: Macrocentrus cingulum (assembly GCA_002156465.1). Classification (NCBI taxonomy): domain Eukaryota; kingdom Metazoa; phylum Arthropoda; class Insecta; order Hymenoptera; family Braconidae; genus Macrocentrus; species Macrocentrus cingulum. The sequence goes on along the minus strand of MVJL01000607.1, from coordinate 13,511 downwards.
TTTTATCTGACCATTTTTATTGAGAAAAAAAATTAATACTCACCAGAATTATTGTAAATTTCTTTTGTTATCGTAAAAAATTGAAAAGTAATGGTAAAAACGTCCTTTAAAAAAAAAAATTTCAGATTCACCGTTGTATTAAATTCAAGCTGTACTAGTACGTGAAATCGCTGTTGTTGAAATCGAGGTAAAAATTGTTCACTCTTCGAGTATACAATGGATTTTCCGCTCTGAAGATCGTCAATCCACCCTCCTGGCTATAAGATACTTATCTGGAACGAGAAAAAATAACTGATTCGACTGTGCGTCAATGTTACGTGTAGGAGAATCAAACGTAAACGTGACAATGAGCGTGACCTCTTCAGTCCGATAAATCCTTTGCAATGGATCCTTTCAGAATTTTTCTATACGCCAACCCTTCGACCAGGGATCGTTTTTCATGATAGATACCCTCGCTCAGTGTATTACCCGAATTAAAAACCGAATTTTTTTTTTTTTCTTCAATTGACGACGGGTGCGGAAGATGAACGGAAATTCAGAGAATACGAGACTGGTTGATATTTTGGCATGCAGGTGCACTTCAGAATACATTAGCTCATAATTATTTCAAGCAGTTGAAACTGAAACTGAAACTTGAAGCAGTGTAAAAAATACACCCCTATTATCTCGAAAAAATAGAAAAAATTAATATTTAATTGCTCTTGAATGTTTGTAGGAAGATAAAATTTTTTTTTTCACTCATTAAAAATATTTTTTAATCTAGTTTTTAGTTTTAATAAATTTTTATGAGTAATTGATTGAAAAAAATATTTATTAAGAGGTGAAATAATTTTTTTTTGTTTAAAATTCGATGAGAAAACACCTTATTCAAGTGATTAAAAAATTGGCTGACAATGGGGCACAGTGGGGCGAGGCGGACGGTACCCCAAGGCCCATTCAGCAATCAGCCAGTCGGCAGACACGAGGCATACAGGTTTGATGCGATGGAAATATGAATAAAAATGATGCGAGCGCGCGAATCATCCAGATCCTCAAGGGCACGGTTGCAAGTCTATAAAATAGATTACTTTATGCTCAAACTCATTTCAATATAACCAAATTTCCAATCAGCCGAGTCAACCCCTCAAAAAAAAAAATTAATAAACAGTCGAAAATACTTTTAAACCAATTATTTCCAATTAAAATTAATAATTCCAACAAACTTCCTATTTTATAACACAAAAAAAAATTAATTAAATACATTTCGAGTGTCTAAAACCAAAAGTGTTATATATCACCAAAAAATTCAGATCTTCTTACTTGCTGATATCTCGATAAAAATGCAAGTTAGACAAATTTTCTTAAGAACCTATTTTATAGCTAATAAAATTTCCTACAAAAACGATCTCCTAAGAAAAATCTATATTTCCAATAATTTTGAAGATATTTTCATTTTAAAAAACCAAATTTTTTTATATAAGCTCTTTTGGTTGAAAAAAAAAAATTGAATATGATTTATCTATAATTATCTTGATAATGATACGAATTTCACAAATTTCGTTAAGAACCTTTTTTGTAGGTGATAAAATTATCTACAAAAAAGATCTTATGAAAAAAAATTTTACACCTTGTAGTTTTGAAGATATTTCGTTTCAAACAGCGCCTTTATTTTTCGTCAGCTGGATTAGTTGGATATAAATTTATTTATATTTTTAAAAATCGTATTAAATGATTAAATAGTTGTTCAATTAACAGTCTATCTACTTGAAACCATTGAAAAGGACTGTACCTGCACAATGACTCAGTTTGCATCGGCTTCCGCTGATTCTATGAAGCCGTCTAAGGTAGAAGGGTAGGAGTGACACTTAGACAAATAAAACAGCACTTACCTCGCGAGTACTTAGCTCTTCATGATAACATTAACAATGGGAATATGACATTTGGCTTGATTCGTCTTTCTGCCGAGTTAAAGACGCCATGCAAACTCCTAAACAAACTTCCAAGCCACAGACTAATAGTTTACTCGCATTAACACACAAAAATCGACTTTATTAATCATCACGAAAAAAAATATCCAGCCGTGATTGCGCGTTGAAATTGATCACAGATTGCCACCATCGGTGAAACTGATTAAACTTAGTTTAAGAATAGACTTAGTGGGAGCGCAGACTGACGGCAAAAAATATTCCAAGCCCTGAAGGGCAGATTCGACCACCCTACAATGCAAGAAGAGGGTCTCGCGCGGCCTACGTAACGTATGTAAGGCTATATGAAATGCACGAGATCGGACGTTTTGGCATCCGGACAAGCAGACAATCAACTCATCGAGGCGTGTGGATGCATTTTTATTATATATTATAGACTGGCCTCCGATCCTCCTTTCCTCATGCACGTATATCGTACGTCACTCACGGGTGTCAGTTGCTAACGTAGCGTCTCGAACGTATTTCACGCGGGGCCAGTCTGAGATCAACTGATGCAACAATAAAAACAAATCATTTCCCAAAAAAATCCCGAAAAACCCGAATAATACAGATAGCTGTTGCTCTCGTGGTGATTTTTTGCTTTTTGCTTGGGAAAAAGTGTTCCGCGATAGTGTTGTCTACTGATTTTTCAGTAAACTTTGCGCTTAATAGAGTAAAATATTTTTTATTCTATATAGGAGAAATTTTACTGTCTATGAATCAGGTTTTTCCGTGTAACGTCTAGAAATCTTCTTGTTCCGATAGCTTAGCAAACATCTAGACTCTTGCATTAGACGGCAAAGACGGTCCGATGCCTTCTGGTCATTTTGCAGCTTCCAGAGCGTTTGCTCTTTGTGATTTCAGCCAACAGAGGAAATTTAGACTCGAGATAATCTCGTGGAATTTTGTGGTTTAATGTGAGGAGAATTTTCTTTACTAGTGGCTTGAAGATGTTTCAGTTCGCGATGGTTGGAAATGGGCGAGTAATTGTGTGGTAATTGAGTTGGAGCTTCATGAGGACAATACTTAAACTATCTGGTGGAATTTGGACTGGGACAAGGTGGCAGAGAGGAAAGCAAGGAACGTGCTGGAGCAGGAAGGCTGTGGAGATCCTGTGCGATACTCGGTTTGATGTCCAAAGGTGCTTCTCGCACTCAGTCAGCGTATACTTGGTCTCGGCAAATTGTACAATAACAATCGTAGCAACTGCTTCTGCTGTGCGCGTCATCGTTTCACCTCCTTGTACATAGTGTTGTGTACATTAACGGATGCTCACTCAAGACAAGACAAACGGAATATTACACAAATATCCCTTTCGTCCCCAAAACCCCTACCTCAAGGCATCGTCTTACCTTAGACAGAAGCGTTTCATCTTGCAGCATGAGACACGCTTCAAGCACCGAGAGCCGCTCCTTCTTGGAGTTTGGACAATTTCCATGGAGCTACGATTGCTTAGCCTAATTCGGCGTGGTCGAGCATCAAAGTACCTGAGAACTAGTCGGGTGATAGCCCGACTGAAACCGTCATTGACGGACAAAATTAATATTTGAGATTAATTTAGTCTACTGTATATATAATTTCGGATTTCATAGTTTCATTCAAAATTATTTTATTTATTCTTATTGAAAATTTAAAATATTAAACTATAAATTTATCGATATTTTAGTGAAAAATAGTTTATAAATTATAAAAATAAAATATTTGTTAGTTATTAATCTATTTTAGTATCGAAAATGTGAATTTATTTACACACTAAAGACAATAAACATTTTCTTTTTACTTCTGAATGTTTAATTTATATATATATATATATATAATAAATAACAATCAATATTTAGAATTTATTAAGATTTTTGGTTTAATATTAAGTCGAAAAATAGAATTAAAATTTGTGGTGATGATTTTAGTGTTAAAAAAATTCACGGATGATTTTTTATTAATTACTATTTTCCGTAGTAAAATTGATATGCATTAAAATAGTTGCTTTCGTCACCAGCAGATGGCCAACGGCGCTCTGATGTGGGGTTTAAGTTGAAAATTGTTAAATTCTACTAAGCTAAGAATAATCTTAAAAACCATTACAACCTCCTAAAGCTCAATACATCTCAAGGGCATCTATTGCAGTCGAGTTTTTTTTTTTAAGCCGTGAGGATCTCACGCAAATTACAATTTCAATATGGAAAATTAGAAAAAACTCTCAATAAAGAATTTCCTAATTTTATCAATTTTTTAACATGGAATTTGAACTTTGCTCAATTCCTAACAAATAATAAAAAAATAATTTCACGTTAATACTAGATTTATACTAAATAAACACAGGTTAAAACCTTAAATACAATCAGGAAAAAAGCATTCTTAAAAACTTAAAATTTAGTCCATCTAAATTACTTCTCCAATTTTTTCATTCGTGTAATTGTCATTTTTTTTTCTCTGTGGTAAAATCTTTTAGCATACCAATCATTGCATTTTTAATCAACAGATGGCCAACGGCACTCTGAAGTGGAGTTCACTTTGAAAATTGTTAAATTCTAATCATAAGTGATGCTATATGTTGCAACGGGCACCTTAGCTCCCATACCTGTAATTACCTGTAAGCCGTGAGGGTATCTCACGCATTTTCTGATTCTAACAACGGAATGTAGGGATATCTATAAGCTCACATATGGAATTCCATAACGGGAATCGTCAATTCTCATAATCCCTTAATCCGTAAATTTTTTTATCTGGAATTAAACATGTATAAACAGTTTAATTCCTACAGAAACAATAAAAAAAAGTATTTTTAGAGCTCAATACAATATTTGCAACAAAATATACATAAAAAAAATGTCCAATCATAAAAAAACCTAATTCAGCTAACAGCTATTTATCATGCAAAATATATTATTTTAATAAAATTACAAATATTTTTTTTTTTTCATATAAAATATGCAAAAAATTTTATTTTACATTTTTTTTACAAGTTTAAATATTAAAAAAAAAAAAACTCGATTTTAATTAATAATAAATAGTAAATTTCTGGTAAACTAATTTTTTCGAAAGATAAATAAATAGAAAAAAAAGTTTTCCAATTTTTAACACCCATGAGTAACCCTCTAAGCCATAATGGGGTGTCTCACGCACAATTTCATTGATATAACGCGTAAGAGCCCCGAAGCATTTGGAGATGATATCGGTGGGTAATGACTTTGGCGAAAAAAAAAAACGAAATGCGGATGAACATAAAGGATTGAAAGATGCAGATAAGTGTACGTTGGTATATAGGTTTAGGCATATGATAGAAAGAGCGGACGTGCTCGACAATGGTCCCGACGGCTGTTGCGCGATCGTTGGTATCTGATCGGTGGGATTTGAATACGGGTAAGAACCTCACGATCAACTATGTTCGTATATTCAAATATTGGCCTTTCTCGCTGTGTACACATACCTTTGTGGAGCCTTTGATGCCTGCTTGCAGGTGTACGCTTCACCCCCGTCTTCGCAGAGTCTTTTCAGCGCATTGATCGCGCATCACATCCACTTTTAGCTATGCTCCCGATGCGAAATCACGTAGGAATATAGATTGAGATATATTTTATGGCTCGAAGAATTTTCAATTGTAGTTGGGGAGTTTGGGAATTGTAGTGGCTCGACCAAATTGATAATATCCATTCGGCTAAATTGTAATTGCCCCCCTCCTTTGAAATGCCCCAACGCGCTCAGGGCAATATAATTCCTTTGCAATATTCGACTTGGCCGCGATCGACGCGAAAAGCACGGCGTAACGGCCGGAAAATTCAATAAGCATGCGGTGCAACTTCGTGAGCAACTCAAACCCCTGCTAGTTTTTTTTTTTCTTGAATCTTTATACGCACCCTTTTACTGATGCTCCGCTCTTCGATGGCTTTACTCTCGTGCTTTCTTCCCTTCTGCTGTATCGAAGGTACCTCGAATACTTCTGGAAGTTAGATTAAATTTTAATTTAGTTATTATTGCTGTAACTTTTCTCTTTTGTGATTCGACAAAAATCTGACGACAGAATTTCATGGGATTGAGGGAGTTTCAATAATCATATATATATTTTTTTTAGCATTTTTTTGATAAATTAATAGGAAAAAAGGATCAAAATCGTCGGATTGTTTTTTATTGGAAAAATTTATTATTAGGATTAGAGAGTGATGATGATGAAAAATTGGCACATAATTTTTTTTCTATGCTAATGTAGTTTCTCGTAAAGATATTCGATTTAAAAAAAATTGATTGAGTTTTTTTGGAGAAATTTCGGCAGAGGTATACACAGGAGATCATATCATTTTTGTGATTTTTGTGGTTTTTTGTAGATAACTCGATAATTAGACGAAATAATGAAAAATGTTATGAATATAAAATGATTGTGCGTTAAATTTTCTACAGAAAATGTGGAATAAATTTTTTTGATATTTTGCATTATACTCGAGATATTTTGAAAAATCAAATTTTCGAAAAATCGGTATTTTTTCAAAAACTATGGGAAATTCTAAAAACTTGATGAGACATTTTTTGTAGGAAATTTCAGCTTCTATTATTTTAGTTTAATAATATTTTTCATTATCTCGCTTCGTTGTCGAGTTATTTTCGAAAAACTAAAAAAAATCACAAAACGAGCAAAATTTCCAAAGGGGTACCCCTTTCAATTGTCGACGAAAATAAATTTTTTTTTGTAACTCAACTAAACGTCTCAAAATTTATTGTAGATATGAATTGATTTTTTTTTGGCATTGCTAACTACGCAATATCGTCTATTAAATTAAAAAAAAAAAAAAATTATTTGAGAAAAAAAAATTTCAAAACGCCATTTTTTCACATTTTTTCTTTAGACCTCAAAATTAATAATCTGAATAATTTAAGTCGTAATTTCATGATTTTAATAAAAAAAATTATCTTCCATTGTCAAAATCAAATAATCATATAAAAAATAAAAAAGGTCTGAGTTATAAATCGATAAAATGATCGACGACTCAACAATTTCTATACATATATGCATACGCGAGCATGTATGTTTCTTGGGTCTTTTCTTTCATATTCAAATGTCCCATTGACGCACGTGAATAATTCTCGGCGCTAAATTTCTGGGCGTATTCAAGGATGAATGCACTCCGCAGGACCTTGAAATCAAACCAAAAGCACTAAGAAGTATTTAAATAAGCGAACAATAGACAGAAGACATTGGGGAAGGAGAAGTACATGAGCGTGTAAGTACAAATATAAGTCGAGAAATAAAACAACACTGAGAATAAGACTCCACATCACTTTACATTGTTATACACAGAGAATGCGTAGATATTACTCGCTCAAACTTCACATTTTTATATACCTCCTATTTTACGAGTTTCCTTCAACATAGTTTCTTGCAGTGTTGAGCACTTTTTTTTCCACTGCTTTGCACTTTTCAAGTCAATAATATTCAAACACAAATCATTAGATAGTCCGTATGTGAATAAAATCTATCGACAATTTATTTAAAATTTTAGAAAAAAATTAACTTACAGTTGGTTCATTTATTTTAATATTTTTAAAATATATTTTGTTATTTTTTTTTTCTTCTAAAAAAAATATTAAAAAGCATAGATATCGAACTGCACGATTTAGTGCATGAATTGAATTTTCAGTTGCACCGCTCGCCGCCAGATGTCCAGTCTCTCTCTTTAATACAAGTTGATTTCGAAATTTTTAAAATCCCCACCGAAATAGTCATGGATGCGGACTGCGGCAGAGATCCGGAGTTTTAAATTAGGTTTCAAAGCCGTGAGGGTTACTCACGCTAAACAACATATTTAGGTTCATGTAAAATCAAGTTGGTTTGACATAAACCAAAGGGAATGAGTCGAAAATTTTAATATTTTCTAATTCCATAAATTTTTTTACCTGGAATTGAACTCAAAGTTCAATTCCTCAATACAATAAAAAAATAAATCAACAAAATTTGAAAATATTAAAAGAATAGAACTTAAAAAATCTTTCATCATTATAATTTTAAAAACAAAATTTGATCCAGAAATTGAAATTTCCATCGAATTTTTGAATCATATTAAATCTAATTAAAATGGGCATCTTAAAAAACAAATTTTTTACAATGGAAAATATTTTTATACAAATTTACAATAAAAATTATCGTCAACTATGGGAGCTAGTAAATAATTGGGGAAATAATTGAATGACTGCTTATCTACGAAGACTGATGAGACACTGGAGCGCGCAGGATTGTCTGCGCCATCGGCTAGAAATCCCATCACCAAATATACAGAACTATCACATCGATAGTCCTTCACACAGCTAGTTTATAATAAGGAGCGTCTACTGAGGCTACATATAGTGCGCCGGGCCTATCTATTTATTGGGTGAAAATGTCTTCCGTGCAAAGCCGCGTGAAATGCCCTGAGAAGACCCCCGCTCCATGAGCGACACCCTCGTCATCCGCTTGCGATCGTGATCAGCCATTGTTTGTCGCGTTGCTTCATGTATACGCTACGTCGACTGGAAAAATCGAATGCCCTGAGGCGAAATCAATCCTCCCAGCGTGCAGTTTGATAATTCATCGACTTAAAAAACCAACTAGCCGGCGTATCGATCGACGATAATTTAGTCTAACGAGTGAAACGCATGTAGATGTAGTTATCGCCATGAAAAAAAACTCTTTGATCATTTTACCCGGCTTTTAATGGTTCTGACGACTTCATCACGCGTGGGGTAATATCCGAACAATCTCGACAAATACCGGCGCAGTATATAAATACGACCCAAGTAGCAAGACTTGGCGCTGACTGAAGGTGCACCCACCTGGAAATTAAAAATGTCGTACAATGAGCCTTAGGCACTGCGTCGCAATGCAGTTATCCGTATATGCTGCCCTACCTATTCTTGCGAAGAGTTAACGATTTCATACAAGTGCGATTATTTTTCTTTCCGAGCTTTTTCTTTGAGCTTTTACCCAAGCACCAATGGCTTTGTCGGCTGCATCCTTCAACCGCAAAATGACACTTCGAATACACGCGAGGTTGAGGGAGAAAATCACGTAAAATTACTGAGAAACAAAAAAAAAGGAGAAAAAAATAGAAAAAAGAAAATCCGGGAATAATGGAATTTTTTTCCTCTTATTTTATATATAGTCACTCGAGAATAATTCTCACCGTTTGCAGACATTTTTCACAAAAAAATCTTTATTACTGTAAAAAAATTAGTAAAAAAAATCATTTCAGGATTTTCTTTATTTTTAAAAAATATTTTGTTTGTTTTTTTTTTTCAATTGAAAAATTTTTTATTGCTTTTAATATTTAATTATAAAACTATTTGAAATTTTTTGATTAAAATTTTTTGTTTATGAAAATGTAGTTTGAAATTTTTTTAAAATTAGATTTTATTTTTGTTCTACTGACTAGCTAGGCAAATAGCGTGAGATAGGCGTTTCAAAAATTAATAATGAATTAAAATGGTAAACAAATTCATATTTTATTTCCTCAAGCAGGCATACATGTACATATATACTTGATGCGTTATCGCGTGACGAATTGCTTAGTGATTTTATGAACAGTGCAAAATTGATTTGAATTTGATGACGTCTACTTACATCTATAAATCGGATGAGATCTCAACAGTCAGCGTGACTCTAGGAATATTCAAACTTCCGTGTTAATCATCATGAAACTGCTCGTAATATTTGTGTTTGCGATCGTGATGATTGTTATCAGTGCTCAAGAGGTCAGATTTTATTACCTATCATTGAATTACACTTGAAAAAAATAATTTTACCATTAATAAACCGTAATTTTCACAATAAAATTCACTACTATCCCTCACACAATATTTTCAACCCTCAAAAAATTATTCTTATAATAAAAATATCCATTTTTTCTCAAAAAAGAACAAAAAAAAAAAATAAAAATAAAGCTCTAAAAAATGAAAAAGGGAAATTATTTTTAATTTTTTTAAATGATATTTTGTAGAATTGATGATAAAATATTTATGGGAATTGTCAGTAGATTAAAATTGTGATATTTAATTGTTTTAGGACTCGGGCGAACTGTTTCGACGGAGTATTCCCCGCAAGTCACTGCACAACACTGGAATTCCCCGTCATTCTGTGCACTCTGATGATAAATGGAATACCTCTGACATGGATGACGATTTTGACATGGAAAATCATCAATCGAGTAAGAAAAAATTGCCGGAACTTCCATCAAGGCGATCATTGTCACCACTGAAATTAGCAGCAACCGCATCGAAAGTAGCATCGAAAAGTTCGTCATTGATTCAGGCTACGTTTCCGTCATTGAGAGCAATATGGCTGGAGGTCATGAAGAAAGCCAAGGGAACAACGTGGGAAATGCCATGCAAAGTAATTCTGGATTTAATCGATTCAATAATCAAAGTTGCAGGCAAACACTCCAAACCAGAGGCTTAATTTTAAGACCTAATATAAAAAAAAATTTTTTTTTGCCTCTTTAATAAATTAATATCAAAGAACAATAGATGAAAAAATTCCTCCTAGTCTAGATAATGGCTAGAGTCATTCCTGAAGTCCACGTGTGAATAGTTTGTTAATTAATTACCAGAGTAATTGAGGTAAAATAAATTGTGCCGTGTCATCGATGAAAATGAGGGTGGAATCTACTTGATGGCGTCTAATTGTTATTATAAACTTACTGCAGCAGGTTTAATCGTAATAGCTGCAGGCTAGTTGGATAGATAATTAAGGGTAAAGGTAATTACAAACGTATACACGCTGTATAGGTGATACACACGTCCTACCTCGCGTTCTAGGCAACTAGTAGTCAATATTGCTTTGGGCTAGTCAATGTAATGTGATGAGAAATGATCTGCCGACGGCCATTAATTGCCCACTGCCACCGGAAATTATTTAATTCGATTAATAATTTTTTTTTAACTTCATTTAATCTTTTTGAAAAAATTATTTCCCATTGAAAATGAGGAAAATAATCGATATCAAAATATAATTTCATTGATAAAAATAATAATTTGATCTGTAAAAATATTTTTTGGAGTTATTCCAGTTGCAACGATGAAAAAAAGACTTTTTTTATGATTTTTTTTTTTTGACAAAAGGTATTTTAATTTAGATGAAAAAAGAGTATTGATGTTTTTTGTATAGCAATGTCTAAATTTACAGTGGCAATAATAATATATAGAAAATATTAATTTTGTGTGTTCCTGTATATATTTATTCATACCTATAAATTTTTTAATCTGGAGATAAACTTAATGTTTAATTTCTACATAGAAAATAAAAATCGATATTTAGAATTTTATTTTCATGTTTTGTATAAAATGATAAAAAAAAAAACAAAATAGAAATTTGTGGTGATAATTTTAAAGTAGAAAAATTTCCTCGATGTTTCTTTGCTCATTTTTTTCTTCGCAGTAAAATCGATATGCATTGAGGTAGTTGCTTTTTTCACCAGCAGATGGCCAACGCGCTCTGATGTGGGGTTTGAGTTGAAAACTGTTAAATTCAAGATCAATCATTGTAATTCACACTGATGAATTCAGCAGGTTCCGATGGACGCCTGACTAGTATATATAAAAGTCATTGTTTTAAGCCGTGAGGAATCTCACGCATGATTTAATAATGGAATTAGAAGGAAAACATTCAAGATAACTTATTTTCTGATTCCGCTAATTTTTTAACGTGGAATTGAACAAAGTTCAATTCCGAAAAATTAATTAAAAAAAGTTTTAAATCAGTGATTTTTGAAAAATCTCATTTAACAAAACACGTTAATTATAAAATTGGGGATAGCTGCTGCCGCTCCAGCGGTATATATCTTCCAGAATATTTTTCGTATTGGTTTCTGAAAATTTTTCAAAAAAAATTATTGCAAAACAACCCCTGCAAGTTTTTGCAATATAAAAAAAAATTTCTACAATTCTCACCAGGTTTCTAAAGATTTGAAACACAAAAACTAGCGACTATAGAGGAAAAAAAAATTGTCTGTTGTTTGCAGTTTCCTATCATTTGCATTTATTATTCAGGAAAAATATATTTGGCCTGTATTGTGTGAGTACCGAGTGTGTCGCAGAGCGAAATATTCGCGAAGGCGCTATTCAAATATATCGTTGATGCGAGTCGTTATCTATCTCGAATGTACATCAGATAAAATGTGCATAGGGATTATATGAAGTCAACTGCCGCGGGTGAACTCTACTGACATTTGTGTTTTGTAGCCCTACATGTGTATAAAGTACTCGGAGGTACTGGCGGCTCGTGAAACAATATAACGACCCTAGCGCGCAACGGATAATGACGTGTGGCGTGAAAATACAAACGAATATACCACGAAGTGACACCTTTCAATGACACTTCGTCGGCTGTTGGTGCTTTCTGCGAGTTTGCGATTCGTTGTCGAACCTTATAGTTCACGTAGCGGCTTTTATACACTTGTATAATAATATGCAGCGATGCGAATCGCTGCACCTTTTTTAATGAGTGCGATATAAAAGTGGGGAGTTCAGAAATAACAAAGAATAAATTGGATTTTTTTAAACTTTCAACTCTTTGATTTTATGCTTCACTGTGAAATCCATAAAAAAAAATGTTAAAACTACTATTTAACTTAATAAATAAAATTTTGATTCCTCAAAAATCCAGAATTGATGGACTGGGAAAACTGATTGAATTTTTAAACAGAAGCTTTTGTACTTTTTGAGTTATACAAAATTGAAATTCACTAATGTTAAGTTGGAAATAATCGAGAAAATTCTTTCGATAAGCACTATAACAATGGAAGACAGTACATAAACGAATGGCCCGTAGTTTGTCTTAGCCCATTAGAAGAAACGCTAGCTTGTCGGACGGGAGAGCGTAAAGGGAAAAGCGATAGGAGGTCGGAAAAAGCAAGGAAGCAGTTTGTTTTATAACACAGCATCTGTTCGACGATCGTCTTGTTCCGATACCACTTTATCCTCGGCGTTTACCCCCTTCCTAAGAGCATTTCTATACCCATTCTTCTTTATTTCTATTTTCCGCCCTCTTATTCGATCATTTTAGCGTCAATAAAAAAATATAACCCGATAACCATATAGCGATATTCTTATTATTAATCAATAAAGTGAACCCCAACATTTATCACACTATATCGTTATTGGAAATAATATTTACTACCCCAAGTTATACCACTAGGAAAAAAATGATACTCTGTCAATAATACGTCTATAAGAATTTCTATTTTCAAAAAACTTGATTTTAGGAAGAAATTTCCTTTTCCATTTATTTCAAATTTCATGAATTTTCAATTTTTTCCGTGATAGCTTGATAAATAAATGAGATATTAAAAAATGTTATTCTTGATAAAGTGTTACAAATTAAATTATTTATAAAAAATGTTAAATAAAATCAAAATTTTCTCTTTTAATTTTTTTCAGTTTTTCCCGGATAACTCCGTAAATAAGAGAGATATCAAAAATTTATATTCTTAATAAAGTATCAGGAATTCAATTTTTCAAAAAAAAAAAAAAAAAACGTTTAATAAATTTTTTTTGTAATTTCCAATTTCAAAAATTGAAAAAAAAAAAAAAAAAAAAAAAAAAAAAACAAAA